>JASSRZ010000007.1:6812517-6822730 GCA_032164315.1 Malacoctenus gilli
ATATATAAATTAGGAAAGTTTCCCACCTCTCCGTGGATTTGGCGCTGCTCTCGTGTCGCTATAAATAACCAGTGTTTATCCGAGCCCATGAATAAACAAATGAATAATTCAGTTAGTCAGTCAAGCAGTCATCCATCCATCCATGTGATCCCACAGAGACCACCGGATACAACATTTACACCACTGACGGGCAAATTAGTGTGCTTCACTTGTTTGAATGCTGTCAATAACAAACGTACTGTCAGGGTGCAGTTTGTGACGTGTCAGATTTCATGAAATGTGGCAGGAAATGACACTGACCTGAAACTAACACAAAGACTTTCTGTGGCTGTGGCTTTCAAAATAAAAGCCTCGGATGAACACATTTTAGAAACTGAATAGGAATTTTTTAATGTGAAGTGGTTCAGGAAAGTTGCATTCCACTGAAATGACTTCTTTCATTGTGAATTTAGAGTTAATTGCTTAAGATTCACTCTGTGTGAAAACATGGCATTGCTTATATTTTAGAATACATATAAAAACATGTGAGAAGAGACATTTTAGTTGTTGACTGTTTGTCTCAAAGTGGTTCCAAGATGTTTTTGGTTTTCGTCAGAAAGTCTGTCTTGAACACTGTACACAACTTCTTGACACAAACAACCACAATTCCAGGCTTGTTATGAAACCATAAAACTCAGGACAGAGTTTTATTCACAGTGAGTTCAAATCCTTTGAATTCTTTTGTTGCTATAACTGTGACATAAAAAGAACAGCAACTGTTTCATATATGTCATAGTTCACAAACTGGCTGCATCTGAAAGGGCCCATTCCTTTGAGATCAATGTCTGAATATCAAACCAAGGAGTCGGGAATAAAGTTAAATAAAGTCATTTTTCTATTTACCAAATGCAACACATTGTATTTGTGTGTTTGTGGCATTGCTTGAAGAAATTGTTTCCTTGCCATGCCACAACTTACTCTGTTTTCAAGATTCATTCGCCAAATTAAAATCCACAAAGTAAATGCAAAGCTGTGTGCGTGCGTGCGTGCGTGCTTGCGTGCATGTGTGTGTTTCCACACATCATTTAGGTAATGTGCGAAATAGTCTCTTTAATTCTATCATGTTTTGACATCTGCTCCTGCGGATGATTTCCATGTTTAAAAGATTAATCACAGTGTTGTGGTTTTGAGGAACACATGAATACTGATCCCTCAGCCAGACTGCATTGTTTCTTCCTCACATAAAGCACAGTGGAGCAACACTGCTGATGATCAATGTCAAAAATGACTCACTGAGTGTCATATACAACACTGTATCGAGCTGCCTACTATTTAGCTCCAGCACTGAAAGTGGGATTCATCCACGCTGAGGCCACACATGGGGGGGGGGGGGCATTCATTAGCATGGCATGTGTACCGGTAACAAAGCAATACATCACATTTTATGGATGCATTAAATATGACTCTGCAGCTTCACATCTGTTAGTGATGACACAGAGATGATTCACGCGTCTGAAACGAGTCTGAATGCAAACTGTCGAGCAAAGGCGCGAGTGAGTGAAAAGGGCTGTAATTGCAGGCACATCATGTCCTTTTCTCTCTTACTATTGCAGTTTGTTTCCCAATACCTATAATTCTTCTTTTTGGAGCTGCCTTCTGAAAAATAAGTGCAAACTGCTGCACTGAGCACACCTGCAAGTGTAATAATAAAAGCATTTTGGACAGTTTGTTTGTTTCTTTTACTTTCCATCACAGAGACATACAGTCCCTGGGCACAGCATTGTGAACATCTATTCAACTGCTTTTTAATGCAAACGTTTAGCCAGTCAATCATACTGAAGCAAGCAAATGAATCCAGACACGAAGGACAACCTGCTGAGGCTCATTTCAAACAGTGGACTGACTGATGGTCGACTTGGACGATCACAAACGATCGCATAGACATTTTTACAGAGTTGTTCTGAACGGAGAAAATTGCCAGTTACAGTGCGCATCTGGGTGGAGATGCTCTGCTGATGCCAGTGATCAGCAGGCGAAGGCTGAGACTGATTGGAGGTTCCAGAAACAGCCACTCGTTAATAAACCGAGGGAAGCAGAGCCGCCGTCGCCAAACTCACGACCCTGAAATGTTCGAGCAGTTTGGTGGCAGGAAAACCAAAACGAGCATCCCGCGTGTCACTTCAAGACAAAAAAAGAGCGAATGTTTTGCAAGAGATCATCTTTGTCTGTCACCTCAGTTTCACATGACATTTAGATCTGATCTCAGAGCATCAAGTGGTGTCTGCTTTTTTTGGGCAGTGCTAAACACCACTGAAAGAGTAAAACAACAGAACGACCTGGCAAATATGTTACACAGTGTGACCCAACACGCTGACAGTAAAGGCAGAGGAGGAGTATGCTGGTTACAAGAGAGTAGAGACCTAAAATGAAGAGGTGGAACAGAAAAAGATGCAAACTAAAATAGTTTGACTTGTGAGCATTAGCTGAGCGCCGAGCGGATGGAAAGCGTCATCCAAAAAACGATGACAGAACTGGGAAAAAAATGGTGTCTGCTCTGTTTATCTACTTTTTTGATGCAGCATTTACTGTAAATAACACAAAGCATCGATCCCTCCCACCCGTATTGACATTTCAGCCTCTCGCTGGTGATATCGTGATGGCTTCTTGGCACAATTCTGACTTTTTCATACAAACGAAGCCCTGGTAAAACGTTGTAGCACAACACTGTACCCATCTCCCGATGACTTCCCTTCCACAGGATAAAGCACCAAGTCAGAGAGCCTGAATAACGCCAGACTGTTTTATTTTCTTGAACACGGTGTTTTACTTGGGTTTCCTTCACAGTTACTGGATCTTAATGTGACGCAGCACCTCTGGGAGGCGCTGGAAGAGGAGATCTGCAATGTCAATGTGCAGCCGTGTGATGCTGTCACGTCACCGCGAACCCAAATTCTCGAGGAGTGTTTTCAGCCCCCTGTGGAAACTTTGACAGTACTCAAAGTACTTACAGCAGGAAATACAACTTACCAAAGCTTGAAAATAAACATAATATAAACCAACTAACAGGATACATTTTGAATGTTGAACAGTGCGCATTTTTAAAAAAAATGGTTTGTGGATTAATACTAGAACTTGTTGTCTTTTCAAATATTTATTTAGGAGCCTTTCGACAATTAAGAGGAACAAAAGGTTCAGATTTGATCTTCAACTGTTCGAGTTATTCCTGGAGCTGACTCACCATGTTGTTTCTTCCAACTGTGGAGAGTTCCTCTCCTCTCTTTGTTCACCGAGTTCAGGAAAAAAAAAAGCAAACCGCATCCATCAAAGCGCTCTCGGAAATCAAGCTAATTTTAACTGGAATCTGCGGGTGCTCTTAAATTTGTCATTTCCCAGTGTGAACACAGCACACATGCTAAAAACACTTGAAGTATAGATCTGGGACTCAGCTGAAGGGTTTTATTTGTAAAAGTGGGATCTATCAAGTCTTTTGAAGAAAGTTTTTTGAATGGGGTTTGAAAATTTTCCCAAACAAAATACACAAAAAATAAAGTAGAAAACTCAGCACTCTCATCTAACGCACCAAACTAATCATACTAAAAAATAAAGGTAAACATCAAAGAAAAAGGGTGCTGCCTGCTCTTGTGGTCGTCGCCTGTCAGCTTATTAAACTCTTCCACAGATGTGCTCGGATGCGTCGGTTGATTTCTGTCACCTGTGGCTTCAATCCATCGCACAGAATACCATCATCAGAGTGACGCCTCCATCTATTGACACGGTAAAAAATAATCTACACCTCTAGCCTGTACCTGCTGCTTCCCCCCCCCCCTCGCCAGCAGTATTGTTTCTCCTCTATATCCACAAACTAACCTCTTTTTTTTTGTTGTTTTTGAGCCATTTCCCACATCGCCTGCCACGGGCTCGGTCCCCCGGTTACAAATTACCAAAATACACCTCATCCTCATGCGCCTCATCTATATTAAATCCTCCCATGGCAATGTCAGCTCAATGAAATAAACTACACACTGACAACCCGACTGCAAAACAATATCTAGTGGAAAGATGCAATGACCAGCAGGCCTGCCAGCAGATCTGCCTGTATTTCCAGGTCTTTAACTTCACTGCGACCGCTCAAACCTTGGTAGCAGGATAAGACCTTCTATGAGCAGGAATCAGTTGTTTCATGTTGCTTCTTTGGCCTTTTTCTAAAGAGCGGCCGAGGTTTTTCTTCTCCTCAGAGCTACGAGCCGCTCAATTTTTCCCCCCTAGCGAAAAAGTGAACTGCAAAGAGGGGGAAAAAAGGCAGAAAAACAAACTTCCCGCCCTTAAATATTCATTTTTTTTAAAGTTCAAATTGGCACTATTTCTCTCCTTGAAAACTTTCAAGGGTCTTGCTTTTTAAAACCCCCAAATTCTGACTCAACTTTCGAAGTGTGGCTGCAGCCGCTAAGTCACAGCGGAGGGAGGAGACCTTCACATTGCACCCAAGTCACACAATGCACGTGGGGCTTCGCCATATGAATTCAATTTTCATTACCCCCCCTGTAATAAATGCGGTGTGAATCCTGGGAGGCCATGGCAGCAAAAAATAAATCTGATACATGAATAAACGATGTCCCCGGGGAAAGCAGGCTCCTCCTTTGTGAGGAAGATTGACTCCTCCAAGATGGGACACATCAGCCACGAGGAACGGAAACAGAAATAGAAACTGCCGACAGTGAGGCGCTTGCTTGCAGACTTTCTGTTCAGCCCCCCAACCAATCTCGCAGCTGTATATAATAATAATACATATTCTATGCAGTGTGACTGCAAGCCATCATATTCCCCCACAGGTCAGCAGTTTTATAATTTCCACACTGTGAGAACGTAATTAAACTTTGACACAGAAACTTAGTCGGAGCTCTGAACTTGTCGGTTCGTTCCTCTCGTCTCGCCGTCGAGCCCGATCCCTCCTGTGATGCGGGTGCCAGATGATGTTGTTGTTTACATGTCTCCGACTTTGTCAGGTTTCCAGATAGCGGATGATGTGCCGCTGAATTATAGCTTCGTTCCACTTCTGATGCAACAGTCTGTGACAACAGTGTGACTCGCTGTTTCGAGCTGTGTGTGTGTGTGTGTGTGCGCGCGTGTGTGTGTGTGTGTGTGTGTGTGTGTGTGTGTGTGCGTGTGTGTGCACACTCTGCCAGGCTTGACAAACTTCAAGACCTCTTTGTTTGCATGTGTGTGTGTGTATCTCTCCAAAGTTTTTCCTATTGAGGTGCCACAATATTTCTGTTGTTGTTGACAGTCTGGTTGTTGTGCTGCCTTGGCAACGAGCGACAGTGTGTCGTAGGCGGCCAGGCAGGTGGGTTTTTCCTATGTCGACGGTTCGCAATTTCTTTGTCGGATTCAGTGGGAAGGAAACTGCGACGTAGCGGAAATCTCTTGAAATTGCCGCCCTCGAAATGCAGCCTTGCAAGAACTTGCGACACCACGTTTGCACGTACAGACCGAAACGTTGGAAACTACTCGATTGGCACAAAAAAACTGTTGGCCGAATGCCAAACCTGAGGTGGGTAAGTATACAATAGCAAGAAGAAATTAATTTACAGAGTAATGAAAGCTTGATTAGTGGCCACAGCACCATCTGGTCACTCAATAACAATCACAGAGCATTTCAGTAGTATTTCATTATTCCAGAAGTCTCTGAGGGAACCGACGCTTAATTTACAAATTGGTCCATGCTACTGTGGTGAATCTCACTGAGAGCTATTAGCTCGACCACTGAATTCAACCTTCTGCAACCCCCCAATCTGGCGTCACAGCAGATGGGTGGAGGTCTGTGATCTGTTGAGGCAATTTTGTGCATGGCTGCCATGGCCTGTCCTGGTGTGACATCTCCTGCTGCTAGTCGAGCTGTACCCTGACCTTCACACTGGGCTGGCATACAGCTGTCTCGCTGCAGAAGGCGACCGCACATTTACACCTCTGACACACACACACGCACACACACTAACACACTAGCACACTCGTGGTCCCCGGGGAGGAGCGAAAAGTTAAGTTTTAGTTGCTGGAGAGATTTTGGTGTTATGTGCTGCAGCACTGACCAGCTGCAGCCGACAAAGCTGGCAGGGGAAAAGGCAGCAGGGCGCTGGTGAGGGGGGAAGAAAAAAGGCCAAACGATGCTCCAGAAACTGGCGGTCAGTCGTGTTCAGACAGACGATGGAGATTGGAAAAGGGATTATACGTGTGTTGACTGATTAAAAACTGAAGAAAACAGTAAACGTCGGGTAAACAAGGGGGACCTGCCAAGACACGGCGCACACATTCCAGCCAACATACAGTCCTCGCCGCGTGCACCTCGATTTGTCGGCTTAGGGAGGAGGACACATGACGCAAACCCAAAGAGACACTTCCTCCGTGGGGAGAGATCTCCTCTCATTATGAGCGGGATTGACACTGGGCCTGGCCTGTCCAGAGGGAGGTCTAAGCCAATAAGAGAGTAATTGAAAGAGGCGCTTGACTTCCCGTCTGTAACAGCTTACATACCGGGGCTGATGTGCCTCTAGGAGCCTTGTGTTTAGACAACAGATGGGCAAAGACAAACAACATGAAAGTTGGCTCCGAATTGCAGGATAAGGGAAAAAAGAAAAACAATTTACTGAGAGACGACGTTTCCACCTCCTCTTTGATCACGTTTGTCTCCAGATATCAGCGTACGTGTGAGTCCCGGTCCCGACAACCGACCGCCGATTCTTCAGGCAGATACGAGATAACCGTCTTGTCACATTTGCCACATGTAATGTACTTAGACAAAAATGACTGAGCTGCATGGAGCTGAGAGGAGCGCCGGCGAAGAAACGCGTGGAGACAGGGGTGTGTTTCATAGCTCTGCAATATCCCCAAAGCAGCTGTGGTCCTAAGTGTCAGCTATCGGAGCCAAAATATGGAGAGTTAGATGCACTGCCATAGCATCTTGTCTCGCTGAGGTGTGTGTTGAGTCCCGGCGGCTAGACTTGTTACGGAGATGACAGCGTGTTTTGTTTCACTACACAGCCCTCGCACTGACAGTCTGAAAGCCTGGAGCCAAACAAACACGGGCATCAACCATGCCAGGTATCTCAAGATATCTCTCTCTCTCTCTCTCTCTCTCTCTCTCTCTCTCTCTCTCTCTCTCTCTCTCTCTCTCCCAAGCACAACCACACAGACACACACAAACTCGGAACATACATGCAAATATTTGCAGCGCGCACACTAATGCAAGCAGAAAACTGACGCCTCTCCAAATAAACGCAGTTTTATGTTGTACAAAATATCTGCATCACTGCAGCACTTTTGGAAGCGGCGAGCAGAGCTGATGCAATTCTGCTTCCTTTTTCTGCACAGCAAAAAACAAAATTATTTCGTCGGCCTTATGTTATGATAGTGGTCATTTATAACACCCGGTGGTCATTTGCTGTGAGTATAATCTCGTTGCAGCGAGGATCAGTACTTAAGTCAGTATAGACGCAGGTTATGCATCATTTAACGTACAGTATGCACCTATGGGGCATCAATAATGCAAGTGTGCACTTGAACCCCAGGTGTAGGAACAAGGCAGGCCTTGAAATATTGCTGGAGAAACTGCAGTTCCCATCTGATTGACGCAACACTCGACATGATCAAGAGAGCGAGCTGGCGGAGTGATGACGCTCTGCGAAAGAACAACACCATGTTGTTCCAAGACTCTCACACAGACGCAGTTCTGAACGCAGCAATCAGCCACTTCTTCCCAGACTTCGCATATATCAGAAGGGAACAAAGTGCACCGAAATTTAGACAAGGTGGGCCTGTGAGGGATCGGTTTTTAGTTTGGATCCTTTGGCAGATGGAGGAAACAGAGTTTCTAACTCTCACTTTGCCAACGCAGAAGTAAACAGTCTTTTAATTTCCTGCTCATTCATTAGTTGGAGCAAATGAGCGAGTGACTTTTTTTTTGTGGAACTTCACTCAGCCTTGATTATTCAATTTTACCTGTCATACTTACTTTGAAATTTTTTTTATATTTTCGATTTTTCATATTTTATTTTTTGGATTTGCATTTATTTAATTAATGGGGGGGGGGGCATTTCTTGTTCTTTTCACTGACAAATAATCAAATACTGACACATTTTTCAATTCGTTTTTCCTGGTGAGGATACTACAAGGTCAAATCTATGTTACAACTTTTAGAAACATTCTGTTGAACCAAAAATAAATAACAGAAGACTTAAAACCAAATTATGAGAAATGAAAAGCAGACAAAGTTCAATCAGGCTCAGTGAAATTCAAGAATTTTTAAAATTCATATTTTTTTTCTAGAAATTGAACACTACAAATGGAATAGCGTTTGAGAAAAATATGAATAATTTAAAAGTGAGAAACTGCTGAGAAATGCAGTTTAGAACCAGCTGATGCCACTTATTGAAGCTTTCTTGTCAAGCGATTCGACACTGTAAAACTGGCCCTTTGGTTTCCCTTCAAAACAAAAGCCTTGAAAGCCGACTGCTCTGTTTGGAGGCGCCGCTCATCATGCATAAACTTTTAAATAGGATCTAATGAGAAGACGCATTAATATGGGCGTGCGAGTCATTATGTGAAAACCCCGTCCAAGAATCCACGTTGGCTTCCACTCTTTCATTCTGTGATGAAAAGAGCCTTTTCTCCCTTTTTCCTCCATCTCGCTCCTTTGACCGAGCCTTTCCCTCCTCTCTGACTATCATCTGCACCGCAACCGAAAGCAGCTGGAGAGCACGAGGATGAAATATTGATAGTGTGGCAGTAATGAAGTCTTAATAAGAGGGATCCAGTCCAAACAATGAAAGAGAGGGTCACACGGGGCGGAGGAAGGTGTGACACCCGTTGTGCCACATCTGAGCCATCCGTCTTGTTATTTTAGAAGGTCAACTCAATTATATGGCCGGCACAGGTAATTTATTCGATTGGCAAACTTAATAAACAGTGGAGGGGATGCTCTTCCGCCCGCCCTGGGTGTGGACTTTGTCACTTGCAATTTAAATTATGAGCCCAAGTCGGAGGAAGGAGTTACTGAAAACCAACAAAAGCTAATGATCCATTGCCTGCGAGAGGTTGCCAAAGTGAAAGAGAAAGACAGACGAAGTTGGTTGGGGAATTGGGGAAATGGGAGGGGCCTTATTTAGCAACTTCTATTTCCACATTCACACTGAAAACAAAGGGCAGAACAAAAGAAAAGTACCTCTTGAATTACTGGGGGAGCTGGCACACTTGTTTTCTGCGCTCTGTGTTGGAATAAAAGATTTGTCTGCGAATAATTTATTCCAGTACTCCCTTTGCCATTTCGCTCTCCTTCCCCCAGTGATACACGGAGGCTTTTTGTGGTAGAATTCCAGATGATAAATACTGCACATTTATAAAAAGTTGAGAGGGGATATTTAGAACACAGGAAGATACTGCATAAGGCCTTATGCTTTATTCACATCCCCGTGGGAGCCGCAGTATCCAGGGAGACGTTATGTAAAACTGGTCAAAGCCATGCTAATGTGATTTTGAATGCATGACTTCATCATCTGTATACCACAGGTATTGCATTGTAGCGGAGGTTTGCGCAGACTCATGTGTCACCCCGAGCAAAGGACCCCCGACTGAAATCAATAAATAATTCGAAAATTACAGCCCACGTTGCTGAGTAATATTAATCGCTACATTTATCCCCCCCCTCCAAAAAAAGAGTCCTTGTATTGGAGTTGCCAGAGCAGCCTGTGGGGCACCAACAGACAAAGCAGAAGAAGGTGATTATGCAAATGTGATTAACGAACATCTGAAGACGAGCAATTAAAACTTCTGTTCTCACATTTTTACAATACTCCAGCCTTCCCTTAACACTCGTGCTATTTTGGAGTGTAATATTATGTTAGATAATGCTTGTGGGAATGAACTTGTCACCAAAGGGGATGCTGTTGAAATGATGCATGTGGGTGTGCATTTGGTGTATTGCTGTCTAAGCCTGAAGCAAGAGATGAGAATATCAGAATAAAGAAAGACAGCCCAGATTTTTTTTTTTTTTTTGCCCGACTCTTCCTGCACAGTAACAACATGAACCACCAGAAATAATAAAAACAACCACACACCCAGGAACACACCTCACATGCAGCATGCATTATGGTATGAAAATCCCAACTCCTAATAGATAGATAGATAGATAGATAGATAGATAGATAGATAGATAGATAGATAGATAGATAGATAGATAGATAGATAG
>JASSRZ010000007.1:6822830-6857830 GCA_032164315.1 Malacoctenus gilli
GATAGATAGATAGATAGATAGATAGATAGATAGATAGATAGATAGATAGATAGATAGATAGATAGATAGATAGATTAGTATAAGTATCTTAACTATCTTATCTGGCTCAAATAACACTTTAACCTTGTAGCTCAGGTTGACTCAGGTGAAGTCCATTGAAAGTCGTGATCTGTTAAAAAAAAGAGACAGCGCCAACCTGAACAACTCATTGGAGCTTTATGAAGCGTCTTGACACCCATATCTGTGGCAAACCAAGTTTCCTGCCTCAATGAGAACTCAGTCAGGAAGACGCGGGCGGGTCTATGCGCCGAAAATTGCAAATACTAAAAACATAATAGTGTGTTAAACCAGCAGTGAAAATAAATGGAGGGAGGACGGCGCAAGATTAGATGTCAGACGTTGGCGATTGAGATTTGTGTGACGATTCGTGTGACTCCGTTGTCCTCTGGTGAAATATGCAATGAAGACCTGAGGGTTTTTTTTAATGTGGAGAGGCTGAAAAATGAAAAATAGTCTCTTTTCTATATAAATATACATATCGCAGCATCAGATTACAACATAAAGTGGTTGTACTAGTCATCAACTTCTTGGCAGTCAAACTGAAATAGCAGCAAATGTGTGACAAGGTCACAAATTCTGAGTTTGGCTGGAAAAAAGGTGTGAGTGTTTTAAGTGTAGATAGAAAAATGGGCCCTTTAAAAAATGATGAGTGCCCCTCGATAAACAGGTGTCCTTGATCAAAGAAACCCTATAATAGCCTCGGTTTAATCACACAGTTCGTAGCCTGGGCACAGCGAGAGCGTAATAAACGCTGTTAATTAAGAACACTTGTAGTCTGTGGCTGAAGTGAGGGAGGTTGGTGCCATTTGTGGAGCTGTCCAGGGTGCTCCAGCTCCAGCTGAGGGGCAGGTTTCCAAACAGGTGGCAAGGAAGGAAGGTATGACCCAGACCAATAGATGGACATGAAAAAATGATACCAGAAGAAACAGTTAAGGAAATGTGACCAAAAACATTTCAATATAAACAAGAAATGCAATTTGTTTCAGCTTTTATGTGGTCTTAATTTCTTAAATAATTGAGACATCTTTATGTGTTTTTTGCAATCCAAATTCTGTCAGAAAACACAGAAAGTACTTGACACTTGAGTTGATAGAGGACAAAAGTTTTCTGGTAGAAATTACTGGAAGCAAATAATGGAAACTGAACTTCTAGGGATCAACAATCTCTTCAAACAAAGATGTAAATTGTTTGTGGGTTTTTCTTGCTTCTAGCAACTCATGGACTCGGAGTCGCTATAAAGGATTTCTTAGAATAGATTTGGTGGGTGGATTGTAAGCAAGTACCGTAAGTACTGTAATTGCCACCGTGTGCGGTCACATTGTCGGCCTGCAGCTAGAAACACACTCGCAGCCGCCACACCAACAGACATTTTGACATCAGCTTTATCCCTCTTTGTGCCGTGATTTGGTAATTAACACCTGAGTGAAAAATAACAGATTTTTAAAATTATTACAGCACAAAAGTGACTTGAACTCTTGTATATGAGACCAATCAAACCATTTTTTTCCCGTCTCTCTGCGGATGGAGGCGCAGCACTTCCTGGATGGATCGAGCCTCATCATGTGCCAGCCTGCCTCTGTGTACTGTAATTACAGGTAACACCGGGGATTTTACACCCCAGCCCTAATTGAACACTTGTGTATGTCAGAATTCAATCAGCCTCTCTATTCTTCCCTCTGATGCTGTGTTTAAGGACTTTCACCCAGATAATTGCGGTTTCATCTGCCACAGTGGGGCTTTTTTTCTGTCTATTGCCGTCTCATCAGTTAAGTGCTTCAGCCAGTTATTTTTAAAGGTGAACATGTCACCTGGGCACCGACAAACAATATTCACTCTTTGTTGGAGGGAGTGAAAGTGCCATTGTGCTCTCGTTTTATGAGCTGTGTTTGCCTCATGTTAATTCTGCCTATGAGCAATTATTGCCTGTAATTACTGTTCTGCGATACCTCGATCTTGACTCTGTCGCTGTGGACAGCTTGTTGTACTACAGACTCGCACTCCATGAATCACCGCAGCGAAACATTAGCGTGATAAAAATGTAGAGCAGCGAGTCTCGGTTCCCTTTTTGCACCATTTGCTCAGTCTGATGTAACGCGGGATCAGTTAGGTGCACTTGTGCCTCCTGAATCCTGACAGCTTCTTTACTGTGTGCTTCTATTTCACAGGTGGGCTCGCCGACAGCGGGGGCTGTGTTTGTTTTATATGAACTCACCGCTGACCCCGCTGACCACAAATCATGTTGAAAGAGGAGCGCCCGAGTTGAATAAACCACCGGCATCATGAGAGGGGAAAGTACCTTTTAAGATCCGTCAAAGCCTTTGCTAATAGGGGTGATCCATCCAGGGCTTTCAAAATGTCACATCCGAGCCTTGTTCATTTGCATAACCTCTAAAGCATCCAGGAGAGCGTGCCGTGCATTGATTTAGCCAGTGACTTGGGAGATGCTCTCCTTGTTGACACAAACGTTTAAGTGAGTGTGACTGTGGCACTCCTTAATCCACTAAACTGTGTGGCGAGCGAGTGCTCGGCTGCAGTTTTACAACACCATCATGACTCATTTCTCCACACTCAGGCTCTCTAATCTGCTGACTTCTCTTGGGTAAATATCATCATTTGATCATTGATAAATCACGAACACCTCCGGCCGTAGCCAAGCAAATTGTTCATCCTGTAGTCCGAGCAGCCCTGTGTGACTCTAAGAGCCTATAACTCTGCAACTTTAGAGTCCATTAATGGATGGCTTCCAAAAGTAGTGGAGCAGCTACTGTACCAGTGCATTAAACATTCGGGCTGCAAAAATATATCACACAGGGAGAACACAGTTTGACTTGGTGTTTCTGGGGGGAGCCAGTAAGGCCTGTTTCCTTATCACAACATTTCTTCAGAAAACTTCCTGAATACCGTTTCCAAAGTCAAGATTACAAAACGAAGACGAGAGCGAAAAGAACCGTCACATTCTGAGCACATTAACAGACTACATTTGCTGGATGTTGAATAACATAAACAAAATCTCCAGAGTGATTACGAAATGAACTTTTGTGCGGAGATTATACTCGATATCCTTGGATTAGACGATAATTGTGAAGAGATACTTAAGATAAAACTTCAGTCCTGATAAAGGAGCTACATAATTGACATTACAGTTCTGCCTCGAAAGAAAACGCAAATGCAGACTGAAGGATAAATGCCAATGAGACAGCTAGTTAGTGTGACTTTTTTTTAGCTTTGGTAATTCTGTGGTCAATGCTGTATCCAACGAGCTGTCGATTAGATTATCGTGCCGTGTAGGTAACTCAGTCCACAGTTAAAGACCTGACGATAAGAGCTGTGTTTTCCCTAGACAGGAGTTTGAGGAGAAAAATATGTCAAGTTTTTATGGCTGAGGAGCCAGAACAACGAATCAAATGTTCAAAGTTGTATTTGTGGTTGTTTCTCAGGTACTTTTGTCAAAATTCAGCAAGTATTTATTGTGTATTGAACAATAATTCATAAAGACTTACTACGGGAAAGAGAAAAACATGAAAAATATGCTTGTTAATGACTCTTTATAGATGATTTCCACTGCATCGCCGTAAATAACACTTTAATTAATGCTGGATTTGATTCAGTTCAGAGTACAACACCAGCATGAGCTGAAAAATTGAAAAATAGTTTGGGGCTTATTGAAACGAGATAAGCTGCAGTCCTCACTTCATCTATCTTGTACTTTTACATACACCTAAAGGCAGCCAGTATCTACAAGGTCAACTTAGTTGTGGATTAAAAATAAGTCCAGACTACGACTCACATATTCATACTTTGTGAACATGTCTCTATTTTCACTCTTTCTCCATAAATACATTCCTGCACCTTCTCTTCTCCTGGTTGTTATTGGTGTTCAGGCTAAAGTGAAGCTCCACTCAACAGAAACAAAAGCTTAGGGTGAGGAAAAGGTTTTGTGGACACTCAAACGTATTCGTTCTGATCACGTTTCTGTCCACAGGAAACCACTGAAACGGCTGTAACGTATATATAGCAATAAGCAGGGCTGGGAGGTCGTTGTTTTAGAGTTTTCAGCCTGCACACAGTAACGCAGAGGGTGCATTTCTTTATTTATCACCGTTCTTAAAGTGAAGCATGGCTGCTCCAAAAGAAAAACCCTCCTCTCTCACTTTTACAAGTGTGTGTGTGTGTGTGTGTGGGGAGGGGGCATCTAAGCCAGACATTAAAGCTCACAAAAACACTTCACACAACACAGAACATGGATTTTAAGACTGCATAAATTTACAACTCGGCAGCCACGTCCGATGCTGTCTGGTTTCGCTATATAAGCGCAGCACAGCCATCAGTCTGCCGTCATCCCGGAAAACCTTTTTTCTTTGTTTTCCGCAATGTGAGAGAAGCACATTATTCAAAAACACAAACGAGTGAAACCAGCAACAACACAGGGTTGTTTCAGAACAGATCAGCTGTCACATTATTTTGGCTTTTTCTTAACAAACTTTCAACACAAGCACTGGAGCATGGCACAACGCAATGCCGGTTATTTCCTTGAATGCACAATTTTGCTTTCTTGGTTACTTACTCGTGTGGGGCAGCAAGAGCAGAAGGTGTCATAGTGACAGCCAACGGCGTGCTGACGACTCTGTGCCATGACTGAGTGCAACCTGCACAGTTGTCATCCTCCTGCTCCGAGTGTGTAAACAGCTCAGGGCACTTTTGATTTTGTGTTGAAAACACAAAACTGAGCTGAAGTCGGAGTTTTTACCTCATTAGCCGGACTTATCACTTGCTACGAGACAGATGTTTGGTAATTCTGGACGCTTACAATCCTGATCGGGTCTGATCTCTTGCAAAGCTTCCTAATTTGCATGCACAAACAAAGACATCGTGCTTCCATTCTGAGGGCAGTTTTCAGGTAAAGAGCTGATCGTATAATATCGGAAACGGGACGACTCCATTGAGGCTTGGTTGCATGTTGGATGACATTATGTGCAATGGAAAAGAATTCACAGAGGGTAGACTGAAATCTATTATTGTATGTTGTTGGAGGAAGTTTTAGAAAGCATTGGACCATTACGAGAAACCAAATTAGGGGAAACACAACATGGCAGACAATCTGTCCCAAAATCAACACTATGAGAAAAACAATCTGAACCCTAAAACAACAGAAGATAATGAGACCTAAGAAGTGGCGGGGAACAAACTCAGGTGAGATGAAATCAACCTGAACGAAGGCCAGCTGAGAGAACTTCCTCTCTATGAGCCAGTTTGTGCTTCTTTTCAAAGGCAGTGAACACAGATACAACTTGGAGGCCAATGAACTGGATGGATCGTGCATATTATTTGTGCACCTCTGGCAGATGCAACGCAGTTCGCCCCATCAGTAGATCAGGTTTATCAGTGTTTGCATTCAATATGAAGACATTCAGGACATCATGAACCCACTTTACAGCTACTTTAAAAGCAATTCAAAGCATTCAATTTGTTGAAGGAATCCTTCCACATTGTCAAATTAAAAATCTTTCATTCTGATGACCTGAGAGTATCAAGAGAAAATATTTCTGGTTCCTTCCCAGCTGCCGGGAAGCTGCAGCGGCAGAGAAACTCCAGATATATTTCTTCTTGGTAGCAGGTCAGTCACAGACATGATTAAAATTTCAGCAGACATGCTGTTTTCAACATGCATTTTTCAATGAACATAACGCTCCATACAGAGCACGAAAAGCTAATGGAGAAGCTCAGCACGGCCAAGAGGCGAAATAGCAGCACGAGGACCCAAGAGTTCATTTGGACAGTCTCAGACGGAGGACCATCAAGACACCATTTATCAGCACCTCTATCTCCCAAGTTATTAATCCCTCAAGACTTTTTTCCAACAGATAGAGATCACAATGACACGAGAGTCTGCTCAGAGGAAATTAGAAAGACACAGTGATGGAAAGTTCACTGAGTGGATCTCACCCTCTGGCTCTAGATCACTTCTGCACGCAGAAACTTCAACAGGGGAGGAAAAATGTTTCTGCCGATCGTGTTTCCTGAGAAACCCGCCAGCTTCTCCTGTGGTTGCGTAGTTCACTTAGAATCTTATAAAACTGGAATGAAACGCGTGAAAATCAATAAAAGACAGCAAAGACAGAAATGTTGTTTATTACCCCCACCAAAGATGTCGTGTTTTCAGTCGCGTTGATTGTTGGTTGGTTGGCAAAATTACAGAAAAAGTAATGAAAGAATTTCTCAGGATCTTCGAACAGTGGTGTGACTTCGCTCTATTTCAACTTTGATGGTGATCCATCCCGGCAACACGTATGCTAAAAGGGACCTGCAAGTATCACCCATGATTATTTACCACCTAACGGACAGACTAACAGCTGGGTCTTACTGTGTCCATAAACTCGACAAGCTCAGGAAGAACATGCAAACACTTTCACATATTTCAACTCACATTCATTTTGTTTACTCAAATGTTCTATCTTTATCTGTCCATCATTTGTTTGCAGATGGGGTTTTTCAAACTTGATTAAAGTTGCGTTTTCCTACGACTCATGTTTGTGTTTTTCAGTACTTCATTCTCATGTTGTCAAAGTTTTATATTTTCCAGCCCCAACTTTGCTGTCAAACACTGTGAGCTATCTCACCACTGCAAACTGCAATTAATGCTTTTGACAATAACCCAGCCACACAATGCATTCTGTACCAGCTCAGTCTGCAAAACAATAAACCATTAGCATGCATGATTGTGATGTATTATACTGAAAATAAAATAGCGCCATACTTCATATGCTCGGGGCACAGAATCGATTGGGAGTTGCTACATCAGCTGGAGAGTTTGTGTGCGTGCGTGCGTGTGCTCGTGTGTGTGTGCTTGTGTGCGTGTGTGTGTGTGTGTGTGTGTGTGTGTGTGTGTGTGCGTGAGAAAAAGAGAGAGGGAGAAGGAGAGGAGAGCGAGGAGGAGAATGATTCATTGGAAGTAGGGCTGGGGGGAGGTTTAGGACTGATGATGAAAATCGATAAAGAATAATAAATGAGAAACAACTGAGCAGATTATAGAGGTTATTAGGATGTGGAAAAAGAGCGGCTCCATCCTTTCGGCTCGCGCAGGAGTACAGTGGAGGAGACAAACACATGGAAAACACCTTAATGTTCTAATGCGGGACCGCACAGTACAGTACTCGCCTGTTCTCTGCTGTTTTTTTCGTACAGTACGGGGTGGCTGTAGCCTCAAGGTTAGCCGACCAAGATTGTGAGCAGAAGGTCACGGGATTGAACTTCTCTGAGTGCAGGAAGAGAGCGAATAATCTCCTGCCCCAACTACTAATTAGGTGCCCTTGAGCAAGGTCTTCAACCCCCAACTGCTCCAGTGTATGTACTCAGGGGCAAACCACACGGAGGATCTCCCAGGTGTAAGCCTGTGTGTGTGTGTGTGTGTGTGTGTGTGTGTGTGTGTGTGTGTGTGTGTGTGTGACTAGTTGTGCTCAGTCTTTTTTGGGTAAATACATTTCAAGAAAACAAGAGCAGCAGCAGCACAATGCTGGCAGATACAAAAATGCGCTCTTGTGCAACCTGGCAGGTTTGAAACTTTCTCTAATACATACAGCAGAGGTTGGTGGGAATGCAATCATAGGCACAAACAATGCACGGAAATTAAAAAGCACACCTCCCCTGCCTCTGCCTTCCGTTATCTTAAAGAAAACATACAGACGCTGTCTGCAGATTAATTAAAACCTTATAGTCTATTGATTAGAATATGCCCGTGGAAAACTACTGACGAATAAAGAGACAGCTGCTTCCTTTCAAGAAAATTTCTTGTGCATTTAGAATAACAAACTGGGAGTTTAACAGGCAGGTGAGAACAGAGATAGCTAAAAAGAGAGAGTTAATCTTTGTGCAACAGTCCTAAAGGAAATGTGGACGGGAATACACCGATGTTTCCTGGACGTGCCTAGAATCACAATCCCTCTGATGACAACACAGACAGCTGGAAAACAAAGTAAAAGTATACAACTCGTCCGAAGCTTCCATCAGCCTGAACACTCCAATTATTCACAAACTAAGTTGGACCATTTGTTGATGCCTCACCAAACACGACGTCCCTACAAGCTACAATCTATTCATTGTTCTGATTTCTTAAAGTTGATCAAAAAAGGATTCAGGAGCTAATGAGGAGAAATAGTTTTCCGACAAAAATTTATCAAAACTTGTGTTTAAAGCCAAACACCCAGCAGCAAATAACATCAGAAGAACTTGAACGTCTTCTTTGAACTTAAGTATAAGCCGAAAATATCAACTGACTTGATGGTGAAATGTGGTTCACTAACTGGTTATTTTGCTGTCATTGCGGGCAGCTGTGGCTGAGGTGGTCGAGCGATTTACTGCCAGATTTCAGGTTTTTTCGTCGATCTCCAGTTCTGCCTGTTGGTGTATCAAAGATGGTTAATACACTGGAAAATGAATCACTTCAGAGATTTGCAAATGTTTCCCTGTAATTTGGGCCCACAGCCACCCTGACCTCTCTGCGAACATCCAAACTGAAACTTCCCGACTGAGGGGCAAAGCATTGCAGTCTCATCCGGCATGATGTTTAATTTGTCATTCGAATTGCAGAATCATATTGTCAAACTGAACAATCTGGCTATTTTATGTCAAAGAATAAGCACTCAGTGACATTTGCTCTTGACTTGTTGTACAGGTTGTTAATTCCAGGTTTGCTCTCTGCGGTGAACAGACAAAATGAACCACTTCGGAGAGTGTGAAAAGAAAATTAGAATTTTCCCCCACAGAGAAAGAAGCTGAAGGGTCATTTTTGACATCGAGAACAAACTGAATGAAACACTCTGTGCAATGGTGAAGTCTGGCCGAGTAAATAATCTTGTGGAAAGTCTCAATCGATACGGAGGAGAGGAAACTGACTGTCAGGCCGGGCAAAAGTCATATAATTTAACAACACTCGTTTAATTTAGCACAATTACAGCAGCTGTAGCAATAGCCACAGTGCGTCTGGCCACCCACCAACGTTCCTTATTACTCAGATGATCTACTCTGTTTTTTATAGTTGTGCATTGTGTTAAACGCACACTCGCATTTTAAGGAACCCAGGGGACCGCCGCCATAAAGACTGACCAGTCTCTCGGACGAAACCGCAGAGGCCGTGCACAGCTGGCAGTGGAGCGGGGAGTGGATGGAGTGGTCGAATGGGTGGATGTGCAGGGGGGGGGGGGGGTGAGGGTGTGAGGGTGAGCGAGCAGGACTGAAGCAGGGCTCTCTCAGGCTGAGAGCGCACCTCCGAGAGCTCCATCTGTTCTCTTCATCAAGTCCTGTTGGGCAGGAATCCCAGTGCCAGCGTCCTGCTGGCTGCCTCTCCTCTTGGAAACACACATACACACTCTCACACACGCATATGCCACACACGTTACAAACAAACATAAACACAGATGTACAGTACGCACGCACGCACACTCTCTCTCTGCAGCTGTAATTGAAAATTTCACTCAGGATGCAGCTTGTGGGAAACTGTAAGAACTCATTTTTCTACAGCTCCATCCTCCTCTTGTCCTTGACCCGGTGACCCGAGTACCAGCGGCGCGGCGACTGTACCGGCGGCATCGTTCAGCCTTTCAACAAACAAGTGGAACAACCATCTGCCTTTGATGCAGCTTTACCATGGTGCTCAGTGCTAATTCGCCCGCACAAGCAAGGTTGAGACTATTTAAGGATGACATGCGAGACTGTTTGCCATCTCTTGTGGAGGCAACAGTGTTTCGGTCTCATCTTCAGTGACTAAGAGGATTTGTCTCAGTGAGGTGCTTCTGCTGTGGGTTTGAGATCGCTGTTGACAACAGAGTTTCTCCTTGGATTATATCTCCAGTTTCATTATATGATGGCCCCGATAGCATCTCTCCGGCAGAATTGACGGAAGGTGGCTTATTCTTTTGCACTGAAATATTTCCCTCCTCGCCAGAATGAAATTAATTTCAAGTTAAAAGAGACTTGTGTTGCCTTAATGTAGGGCAGAGCCACACGTTCCCTTTTGAAGCTAAATGATAAAATACTTCTTTTGAACTCGCTTGTCAATCACTGTGACTTCTCTATAGATTTGATCTGTTGCATTTCAAAAGCATATCCTGTGTGGGTGGATACCTTCTTGTGGGTACAGCTGCATGTGTAAAATATGAAGACACGGAGTACCGGCTGTATGACAGTGTCACTTTCGCACGGTTCAATTATTTGAGAACTATTATTCTTCCAGACTGAAACATTACACGGTTTCTGCTTTGCTGTGTGAATAGGCCGTCTCAAAGTGTGAGTCCTAAAACTGCTCTGTGAGGACGTCTGAGGGGTGATAAGGCTGTGCAGGACTAGTTAGCTGAAAGATTAAACACCCATTCACTCGTTCGTCAGCACCATGTGTGATAAAAATAAATAATAATATTAATGACAATCGTGATGATTATAAAATATTGATTGAGAACGAAGGTGGCAAAATGCTTTGACAGCAATAGAAATCAATGGCACAAGCTTGACCTATTAGGATTAGAAGTACTCACCTAAAGGTCATCTTCACTTGGGAAGCAAACAAGAACTACTGTCATAACTATTACTACAATATGAATCACCACCAACTTCACAAGAATTGTCACTTTCCATCTCTTGCAGCTCAACTCTGGAGACCCTCCATGCTACCAGAGCTGCTCTTTCTTAGACATGGTCAAACAAATGCAGTGTTGTTACCTCAGCATCATGAAATATTTCAGTTCTTGATGAGCTTCAAACACTTAATTTACTCCAAAGTTTCACTGGAAATGACTTCTTCAAGGTTAACTACTGAGGAAAGTACCAACAGTGAAGAGACATTTTGTCCCTAAATTCAGTTAGAGGGCAGCTTTCTGAAAACAATACAGCGCAATGCTGTGAATTTATTATTTAAAAAATCTCTCTATTCTCTATTTTTTAATTTTAAAAATTAAAACATTATGATATATATTATATGTATTTGAAACAAGTTGTATCAGCGAGGCCACTTTCAGCTTTTGTCTTGAGCAGCACAGTGAAACACAATGGGGGACTGGAGACGACGGAGCAGGAAATACGTCGGTGTGCTCGTTCAGTGTAATGGACACATGTATAATACAGGCTGCAGGGCGAGAGGTCTATAGTGCAACCGTCTGAGGAAATCAGGGCCTGTGAAGAATTAATAAAGGCAGCGATCCGCCCTTTTAACCATTTTGTAATTCACAGATTCAAATCTCATTTGTGGGCTGTAATAGCAGGGATACCCTTTCATAACACAAGTGTGACAGGGAACTGCCTGCCTCAGTTGGACCAACTCATGCTTGATAGTGCATTATCATTAGTGAGGAGCTGCAGATTAATATTTCATTAGAACTGTGGCTTTGCAGGGGCTTCCAGGCATACCAAGTGATATGTTATTCCCTGCTTCACACCGATTACTCTCTCACAGTCACGGCCGGGATACAAGAGCTCTTATTATGATGGACAGAGCGGTGGAGCAAGGTGTTCAGAGGAGAAAAAAAGAGATATCCCTATTTAACGGTGAGTAAGCATGGCCGGCCAAAGCGGCGTATCATCACTTTTCAGGGAACGGCCATAACAAACCATTATTGGGCTGCTCCGGGTGGCGGGGAGGAGCACCAATTTCAACATGGCTGCTTGTCACGGACAGTGAGAATGTCCAGCTCCTGCTCTTATATCGGAAAAGAGAGAAATTCATTTTCCCCCAGTTTCTAACGATAACTTGTATGTTTACGTTTTTGTTGCTCAAACTACATTTGCAGAGACAATTGCTTGACTGTTTCTTGTTTTTACACTGGTGCACGACTATGAGTCATGGTGGACCACTGCCAGCAACTGTCAGTCAGTTTCATGCTACTGACAGCGTGAGGTGTGGCGGGTTGCCTGCACACGCTCTTTTGGAGTGTGAACATGAGCCTTTTTTTATTCAGATTTCAATATTTTAGGTGCTTCCCCAACAAATGCACCAAAGGCTTCTTGTTTCTCGTTATATGATTTGTCATTTCACCGACAATATGCAAAATTCAAACCCCCCCTGTGCAATGCATTCTCGCGGTTTCTCCATGATCGCTTGACAGGCGCATGCATGGGCTACAAGAGGAAAACAGCCCTCTTTTCTGCTTGGGCTTGTGGTTGCTTGTTCCGTGTGTTGGGCAGCATCATCTTTCATCAAGAAAACTGTTTGATAAAACTTAAGCAAATCCTCCCCTCTGCAAAGTGCCTGTATTATTTTTGACATTCTCTTGAAACTGGCAGTCTTCAAAGACGGCATGTTTAAACCTCAAACCGTTTGAAATATCAAAGCGGTGGTATGGCAACTTTCTAAATGTCACCGTGGGGGATCTTCCACTCTTTTGATGCTCATTTCATGAGGAACAGTAATGACAGGTCTGAAGGTGTTTCAGCAACCCTATCAATGCAGAGGCGCTGCTCTTATGTCATTCCTCCCTCAGCTTGAATACTCACTTTGAGGATATGAACATGAATCGGTATTTCAATCCCTAAACCTGCACATTTTTCATCTTTTGAATGATGTAAATTCTTGGCTCACGGAGTAATTGCAGTTGTCATTTTCCAAGGCCTCTCTCAGAGGTTTCTGCTAAAGTGCGAACCATTATGCATAAAGCTTGATTACTTGATTAGTTCCTAAAGGAAATGCTGGCTTCTGACCTCATTTATTAGCTAACATCAGTGCAAGAGGACTGGATCAGAAATCAAGTCTTCTCCTTCAGATTCTAACAGCCACAAGTATTGCTGCATACTCCACTTCTGCTGAAAGTCGAATGCACAATTTGATGGACTTAACAGCAGGATTAGGTTCGTCTTTTTTCTTTTTTTACATAGGAATGTGAGCACTGGATTGACCCAACAGGGCGCACGCAGACCAGAGATGACACAACGGTTCCACTTTTCAATTTGGAACGGAGACGACAACATTGTTTCTCAATTATTTGCTGGTTTTCCAGCTCGCATAAAGCACTTCTGGTCTGTTTGCATGCTGGCCGACTCCCATTTATCAGTGTCTTTTGCATTCGTTTCAGTTCCATACTGTGTCGAGGTGGTTTGGCTCGCAGAATATCTAATATGTGTTAATTAAGTTAATCAAACCTCCACTCTTCTTCCACCTTTCCTGCCATCAGTTTGGAAAGAGAACGGCTGTGGATTTTTTTTTTTAATTGTCTGATTGCTCTGCACCCAGTGTGCATAATGATTTCATGACCACCTAATCAGACCATCAGTGGAGTTATTGAGCAGTCCCAAAGTTGACTTAAATCTACCCGTTTATCATAAGGAAAGGTCAAAATTTTTACTGTGCAGATTTGAAAATAAGGAGTCACAATGAGTGCTGTGGCTTCATTTGGGACTCAAATTCAGATGTAAGGATAGCTGACGAAACTATAAGGCAAGACAAAGCAAAAGCTTACTCTGTAGATTTGGTGCTGGGTGAAGAAATTATATGACAACATGAAAACAATCATTACTGAATTCATATGTCTCCTTTTGGCCAAAACACGCCACATATTCAAATAGAATTTACCTTCGACAAGAAGCTAATGGAGGTTATTTCTGGTGTTTATTTTTGAACAAAACATGGACTTCCTCCTCTTTTGAACAGCATAATAGTCTGCAAATCGCAGAGACCTTCAATTAACTCCTCTAATGGGCTCGCGACTGGATGAATGCTCTTTTGAGGTTTTGTTTGGTTTTGGGAAGAGATGCAATAGCGGGTGGACATAATAACTTTTCAAATTTGAAATCCTCAAATACTTTTGATTCTTCATTTCTCCCTTTTCTGTTATGTTAAGTAAAAACATCCTGTGGCTACAATGGAAAATAATTGTTTCTCTGACTGCAAGTTGTATTTCTGTAATGCACCTTTTATTAACAACAGTTGCAGCTCTGACCAAACAATCCTCACCTCAAATCTCGACGAGACATCATAAACTGGCAGCTTGTGTCGCTCAAGCAAGGCAAGGGATTGTGATTTCTTTTTGTATTTTGCTGCTGTTTTGGCAAAGATGACATGGAGTGCAATGAACTTGAGGTGCTCTTAAATCATTTATTAACAAATGACAAAGTCAGACGAGTTCTTTCTTATAGTGTAAGAAGGATCATTGTAACAAGTCCAAAACTCACTGTGATGCATGCGAACTATAAATCGATATTTCCGCTGGAAACTCTGTCAAGGAATACAAGAAGAATGGGCACTTTTAGTGGAGGGGCTTTAAAATTGGTGTTTGAATATCGAGAATGAGTTGCAGTCCCAACTCATCTGTTAAAATCTATTTCTGGCCAAGTCTGGAGTTAATAGATAAATACTTGGTACCAGGTACCAACGGAACCCAATGGAAATGCCCCAAAACTGGTGTGGATTCAGAAATAAGTATCAACATTATAGTCTTGCAGAACATTGGTTAGATTCCCTTTTTGTGGTTATTTGTGGTTTCAGTTCGTGTCTCCACTGTTTGCTCGACCTTTTAGTATTTCATCGCTCATTGAAGGACTTCTGACTCTTGAACGACAGCCTTGGACATTATACAAGCGTACACTGAGACTCAGAGTAAACGTTGCCTTCCTTTGACTCTCCTCCTGGCGTGGTTAAGCCAATCGTTATTCAATCACTCCTGCAGCAAACATCTCAGAAAACACATTGAAGTGCTGCCGCTCGTCCTTCCGTCACACCTGCCGCTGTGACCTGTTTTGTACTTTTGCCTGCGATGCTGTAGAACTTGATGAAAGTGCAAAGCACTTCAGTCAACACGCCGCGGCCGGTAGCCGAGTCTGAGGCTGGGCTGTGGCCTTGGCGGACCTATCGAGCCCTCCCCTCAGTTTGACATTCAGCATGGTTCCCCCGGTGCTCCCACCCCTCTGACCTCCTCACATCCTTCCCCCACACTGCCAGTGACTGGTCCTGACCTTGAGCTTGTGGGCTTCACAATACCTCCACAAGAAGAGCCGAAGGAGTATTTCCCCTCCAACGCCATCAATATTTCATTGTTCAGGTGGGCTCCTCCAGAGATAATATGTGGGGGCTTCTTAAGTTCACTTTATTTATTTATGTATTTCTGTCCTTTATGGTGATAGACAGAACAACAGCGCTGCACTCATTTTTCTAGCCACTTCTGCCGTGTTTGGTTAACTTTCTACTTGATGTCTCTCACTCTCCTACTTTTCCTAACGTATTTAGCTTTCGCAGTTGGACGAGTCCCTGTGGGGGAGATGTTGTGAATGTACCTCACAGCTGACTTGCAACACACGCCTTCCACCTGTCTTTACTTTATCATTCCACACAGGTCCACACCCACAGCTCAGTGGTTAAGCTCCAGCCTCAAATTGCCAAAATTAATTGCCTTTTCTTAATACAGTGGTCTTGAGAAACAAGCAGCAGAGGTGACATGTGGGTTCCTCAATCGACTTTTTCCCTAAGTTAACACAAGCTCTTTCTACTTATTATCCTGAAAAAAAAAGTCTAATTCCCTGGGCACTTTTGTAACACTTTCTGTGTTACTCTCTGCATGGTTGATGTTATGGCTTCAAGAGGGTCCTCTGAAGTCCCAAGCTCCTCAGAGCTGATGCAGCGTAGAGTTGGAACCATCAGGAAACAAAGGACCGGGGGAGCACAAGCTCTCATTTTCCAGAGCAAGTTAAAAGCAGCACGGCTCCTTCTAATGCTCAGAGGCCTATTTTAGATATAGGGAGCTTTTAATGTCTAATGCACACTGCTGGGCTCACTGACAATGTCGATGGTAAAAGGAGGAGTTCAAAAAAACGCGACAAACATGGAATGTTCCACAGTTTTCAGAGAGAGGGATGTGTTGGCTGAGTGGAAGAGGCACAAATGATGTAATTTGAGTGAAAGCACCCCCTTGAAATCCACA
Organism: Malacoctenus gilli; assembly: GCA_032164315.1. Taxonomy (NCBI): domain Eukaryota; kingdom Metazoa; phylum Chordata; class Actinopteri; order Blenniiformes; family Labrisomidae; genus Malacoctenus; species Malacoctenus gilli. The sequence goes on from JASSRZ010000007.1 coordinate 6,838,778, forward strand.
CGTGATATTTACTGCTTTCAGTGGTTGAAATCAATATTGTGTATTCTTATTTAGCAAGATTCGGTTTGTGTGCAAAGAAAACACCCATCTATTTTCCTCACTCGTGCAGCCTGTTGAGGATTGCAGGGGGGCTGCAGCCCATCTCAGCAGGAACTGGATGTGAGAGCGTGCGTGCACGGAGGGAAGACATTGTAAAGTGCTTTGTTCTGCTCCGACATTCAAAACTCTATATAATAACACAGGGAAACGTGCTCAGAGATGTTTCCTCCAAGAGTTTGATCTTGTTCTTCAGCCGTACTGATAATGATGAAAACATGAGTGGAAGCGAAGGAGGGAAAAGACCTTCGGCCTATTTCGGCCACATAGAAAACACCCGATGCTTAATTCTCTCATATTAAACAAGCAAGAATGCTGCAAGCTGTGTTCGAAATCACTGGCCGAGGAACACACAGTTTAAAAAATCTGTTTTATTACAATATTTATGTAAGAATGTTTTGATGAACCTGTTGTGTAACAGCGTTTACATTGTCCTTTGTCATCAGGCTGCGCTTTTCAATAAATGGGGTCTCATGAATTCTAAAGCAAACGAGTGAAAAAGAGAAGATCAAGATTTTTTCCCACACAAAGGGACAATACCCTTGCATTAACAAAGGCATCAAGATGTGTCCTTTGGAGTGCAAGTTTATCTTTAAAATGCCTTCTGGGTGGGCCTGAAAAAAGGATCTCCTCAGGGGGGCTCGTATAAACTTTCTGGGAAAATACCTTCAGTAGAAAATATTTCTGAGTGTTTGTAGAAAAGTAGTTAAAAGCTGTTTTTTTTAATTTTTAATAAGGTCTGTTATGATTGTAAAGTGCTGTCTAAATATACCGTAAGTCTATATTCAACATTTAATGCTCATGTCTTCTTCCATCCTCACTCTAACGTCAGATTGTCACATGTGATCTCCTAATAAGCATTACACCATGTTCTGAGTGGAGTGGGAGAGCAGGGCCATTATGTGCTTATTTACTTTTGGAGTACATCCGCGCTCCGTTCTTCCTGAATAATTTTTAGGATGATTACAACACAGACCACAAGGTCCAGACTCCTCATCCTCCTCGGAGGACAAAAACCTCAAATCGGCACTGTAATTTCCTCATTATTTTCGAGGTCTTGAAGTTTAATGCGTCACGTTTCGGTGTGGTTTCTTTTTTTTCCCCCCTCACCGGGGGTAATTCTGTCAAACTCCAATCACGCTCTGGCTGCGGTCTGCAGCTGTTCGAGAGGCCCGTCTGCCGTTTTTCTTTGACCTTAGAAGTCACTGTGAGAGATCATGTAAGGCTGGATAATGCGCTCTCAAGCCATCTCAATTGCTGGAGCTTCCACGCCGCAGCTTCACCGTGTTGAGCGAGCCCTGTGATAACAATCAGCTGTACTGATCTGTAATGACAGGGCAGGGCGACGGAGCTGTGGCGGCGCAGATCCGCTGCCGGAGCGGGAAAGAGAGGCGAGACGGCAAACAGGGAATCTATCTGGCCAGGAGAGGGCTCTGGATGTCAGCAAAAAAACAACGCTTCTTCATACTGGTAAATGTCAGCTTTCGGAGTTATTCAGATGAGTTGGACCAGCCATTATCTTCATCAGACTCTCTTCTGGCATTTTCTCTCTCTCTCTCTCCCCCCCCTCATTCCCGTTCGTTCACCTCCCCCCTCATTTTCCTCATCTTTCCCCTTCTCCCCGTCCTGCTCACCAAGAAAGTGGGCATTAACACTCTGGTCTAGTCTCTGACTGGTGTTGAATATTTCAATATAGCTCTGCTTATCTGGCAGCCCCTATGACCTGCCTGGATGAGCGAGGGAGAGGCAGAGATTCGCATGGCGAGCTGTGGAATGGATACTATACACAGTCATATATAAGTGAAGAACTTGCCTCGAGGTGAGCAAGCACATGAATACAAGATCTCACTGCTCCCTCATTTGTGTGGATGGATCCCGAATTCACCAACAGATACTGAATTCAAACCCTTTTTGGGGATTTTTTTTCCTGGATTTGGTTCAAAAAATTTGAGGAAAAAAATGGAGGAAGATTCAGTTATTTTTCTTTTCCAGTTAATGCAAGTCAAAGAGCCATTAGAGCTAAAGTTTTTGGCTTTATTTTATGCGTGCGCGCGTGCGTGCGTGTGTGCGTGTGTTTTACAGTCTTAGCATAGAAATAAAAAGCTGTTTTTTGTCCAGAACAGTCACTGTAATTGGTGCATCGTTAACTACACATCATTTCACCTGATTACTGCAGTGGACTCTCTGAGTTGGGGACTTCCAAGATCATTTATTTGTACACTTGTTCAAACAAATTTAACAGGATCCTGTAATACGTATATACATCAGCCAGCCAAAGCAGTACAGTCAGTATTATCCATTGTCAGTGTCATTTTTAAGTGTTTTCATTTTTATAAAACTGATAAAACTAACAACGTGATTTGCTTGATTTGTCTGGAGTTTTCGATATTGCATGGATCTTGCATCAAATGCTTTTCAAAGCCGCACTGAACTGCAAACACCTTCAGACTGCACTGTCTGCTTGTCAATATCTATCAGCATGATAGTGGTGATTTCATACATGTCGTCTCTGCATTTTAACCGCCTTGTCTGTCCTTGAATGGTGACTGACGTGTTTCCAGAATGCACAATGACACTGGGGGATAAATTGACCGTATAATCCCAATAATAAGAAAAAACAACCAACCTCCTCATTGTTAGTGCACTTGGCTGGGAGGTTAGTAATTTAAAGCATTGTGGGTCTGTTTGTTGCTGTCAAAAACAAACAGAGCGGTCCTCCCCTAGACTCGCAAGGAGCCAATCTCGGTGGTTGGCACTGACCATTGGGGGTGGGGGGTGGGGGTGGGGAGGGGGTTGGCTGGTGGACCACGGAGAATAGGGAGAAGGGCCCGGCTCTCAGATCAGGACCAGCAGCCTAACATTCGGAGGGCACTGCTCGGGGAGAGACTTGACTCTAACCAATGGTGGGGAGTTAAAGGATCATGGGATAGCAGCGTGGGGGAAACAGTGAGGGTAGAGGACACCATGCCGCCTTTAATTGGTTTCTCTTTCTGGAACATCCATCGCTCCCATTCTCTTGAAGAGCTGCTGTGCTCGGAGAGCCACAACTGAGAGCCCAGCAAAGCCTATTGGATTTAAAGGGAATCTGTATCTTAAAGGGATGCTGGGCTGCAGGAGGGGAGGGGGGAGGGGGGGGGACCACAATCAATAATTCATAAGGCCTTTCCTTATTAGGGCTTCTCCTGACTGGGCTCGGGGTTCTTATGCCCGGTGGTTCTTACGCCCAGCTCTGTGTCGGATGAGAAGCTTCTCGGAAGGCAAAGCCGCCCAGGAACTGCCAACTCAACCATGTTGCTGCAGCTCCCCACTCCGTCGTTCGCATCCTGCAGTCTCACCCGTTCACTCGCAGTCGATCCCTTTGTTACTCATGATTTCTCAAAGCCTTCAAATTCAGCCCTCTTAGCATAACAATGAGGACACTATAGAGCACTTGATATGTAAAGAGCTGTTTGCATGGCAAGATCAGACAGTTTTAGAACATGTTCGGGGTTTTTTTCATGATAAAATACAAACATGAAGACATCTGTTTTGATTACATTGTAGGCAACATGGAAGAGTTTTCAGATCAACAGAGGGCTTCACACAGCCAGCAACAAATGCCAAAAGCTTAGAAAAGTGGATATGAGGGTCCTACTACTACAGGTTTCAATTCACTTGAGACCTGAGCACTAAGTAGCGAAAGCATGTGGTCAGCATGACTGATGACAGAACTTCCAAATAAAGAATGGCTGAATTAACTTGAATGAGACTTTCCCATCAAAGTTTCCATCTCAGAAAATTCTTTGTGCCCCCCAAACACCTCTGAAAATGGACCTTTACATCAGTCTAACCACATTAAACTTGACCCCTGTGTGTACTTGAAGGCACCATTTGTATCCTACTCCAACTATGGATAACTACCAAAAAAATCCACCTAAAATGGCCAATTTGTTCTGTTTCACTTGATCCACCTGCTCTCAGCTGCGTTGATGAGTGATTGAAATTCTGGCGGCATCCTTCAGTTTTACTCTGTACAGCTCAACACTGCCGGTACTGCTGCCGACATTATCAAGTCATAGGTAAATAGAGGCTCATTAAAACCTTTTGTTACTTAGTTGAACAATGATAACTACTCCAAGACAGAAAATTATGGCAGAGATGTGGTTCCGTATAAAAAGATTCAGTGTGGTCCAGTTCATTGATAATAATTCTCTTTGCAATTAAACATATTTTATTTTTTATTTTAAACAAATCCTGCTCCTCACAAACGTGGTGATAACAAAAAAAATCCTAAAGTAGAATATTTCGTCCCACGTGTCACGTCTCCATTCCCCACTTTGAGGAGCGCGACATTCAGGACACCACTCAATATTTTAACAGTAAAGTACAGGCACAACATATATTTTATCTTCCCAACATCTCAGAGTAAATAAAATATTTTATTTATGTAAAGGCAGAATTTATGGGGAACCGGTTTTGCTGGATCCCAGCAGATTGTGCCGACGTAACAAATAAAGTGGCCGGTGGGTGTATTTCGTCCACTGAACTGACACATAGAAAGCCTCTTTGTGTTGATTTGCTCTTCCTGCCCCGCCGCCGTTTGGAGGCGGTTGCTGACTGCAGAGTCGCAGGAACCAGGTCTCTGCTCGTGGACCCTCTCATTAGGCTGCAGCTGCAGCACATTAAGAGCAGATGAATTACTCATCTGCCATGTGGCGAGATCTAATCACAAACACGCAGCTCCTCTGGATGCCTTTCTATCATTAACTCCCCTCAGGTTTTTGCTCACACCTTGTTTGGCTCATCATCTCCAAGCACAAACTTGCCTAAATGTATTATCCTTAGGAGCACTTAAAAGTCGCCCTGCTGTTCAGTCACTGAACCTTTAGCCCAAAAGGATTTAAACTCCTTTCATTTATGTTCCACCAATTTTGTACTTGAACTGTTGCAACGATCCTCTGGTGATGAATGTGATTCTGGATATATTACAGTGAAAGTTGGAGACAAAAGTGCTGGGGTTGATTCCAGACACACACAGTGAATTCCACGTGTTCATTTAAAGCCACTGAAAGTGACTGCTGTGCAGGTAGGGGCCATGATGCGAAACAGATAAACAGTGATTACGCTCACCATGATAAATGAAAGGGCAGCTCGCCAATGTGAGGAGTTTTACTCACCATAGATCACAATTTGTAAGTGCTGCTTGTTCATGATGCCAGAGTGGAGTTGAAGCCAGCTCTTCTTAATCCAATCAATACGATTTTATGCAGTTGAATGCTACATTTAAAAGGTGAACAGAGAGAACCATTTCTGAGTACAAATTACCAGCGTTAGGATTTGACGATGGCGTCGCTGTGGGTCAAGAAGTAATGTTGTTTGGATAATTTGATTGCTGACGGACAGCCATGCGATTTAACCTCTTTGTATCCTCCTAATGAGCGGAAATATGTAATTTTGTCCAACAAATTAGGCCTCGATAACATCGGTGTAAAGGTCTAATCCTATGAAAAGACAGGTTTTACCTCTTTTTTTAAAATAGGCAGTAGATCAAGATATCATATCATCATTAACACAGCGTTTTGAACCGTGTCCTAATGCTCGATTCATGGAGGAATACACACAACCAGCTTAGGACTGTGATTTTACAAATATGCCGGAAACATTTACCGTCCCTTCACCTCGGATCAACATCCAAGTTACTGTGAGGAAAAACCAACCAAGCGGTCAATCCAGGGAGAAGGTAGTGAGCTTAATGCTCAAGACTCTTTTCTCAAGACTCTTTATAATTACAAGTAAATAAAAGAATAAATGAAAATCCAAGACATCGTTTTCACTCATTGGCTGACCCATTCATCCCTATAGCTTGTATACCCAGCCTGGTATCCATGAGGAACTGAGGCCAATCCTATCCGCCTTTAAGAAAAACGAAGGACACTTGATGGATAGGTTGCAGGTCAGGAGGCCTGAGAGTTTGGAGATGCAGATTTGTTACTGGAGGGTCGCTGGTTTATGTCTACTGTCAAGAAAATACAGCTTAAAACACGAAGGGCAACACTTGGCTCAACCTTCATCATCATCATCTCCACCACTGCAGGCCCTTCACTGCTGACTTGTCTCTGGGCAATGCACTCCAGCAGTACACTGCTTGTAGTACTTGTGGTGAAAGACAATCATGAATTGGTTGGTTCAGACGCAAAGAGGAAGTTGATTCCTCAAGGGGACAAAGATGTAATTTTACATATTTACACCAAAGGGCAACATGGAGATATGAACTGAGCAGGCATGTCTTTGGATTGTGTTGGACAGTTGTGGGACCCTCTAAAAACATCTCATTTGTCTTGAAAAAGGCAGAATTAAACCTGCCTTCTTGCTGTGGAGTGGCTGTGTCAACCACTCTGCTGCCTCATTTAGTGAAAAAATACATGCTTATATGAATCTACATTTCAGTTCTAGTTCAAGTACTTAGGTTATCGCTACATCAATATTTATTCAGTAAGAATTAGGAGCAGTTAGTGGCATCATTGAGTTCATATCTGCCTTGTTTGCTGACCGTCAGTGGAACGCTGAAACTGCACTGAAATTATGCTTTAATTTATTCTCTTTTCCAAGCACCTTAAAGATCTGCATGAAAGGAGAGGGGAACGTGTTGAGGCCGGTGATGATCAGAAAGAAATCCCCCCATTGCTGCTATACTGTTTACTCTGCCCAGTCTGAAACACAAAGTCTCCCTCCTGAAGCGGACCAAGGCTTTGGATCCTCTTTGATGTCGCTGACAACTCTGCGTCAGTAATGAGGCTGATTTCGTCCTTTTGGGAACACCACCTGTTAGAATTCAACAATTGTGGCTCTGTTGTAGCTCTAAATGCCACTGTATGAATTTAAAAATATTTACATGACTAATTATTAATACCGCACAAAGCAGAGAGGCAGTCTGACAAATAAGCCACATCTTCCCAGTACTTTGGTGACAATCTGGAGTTTTAAACTCTGGGTTTCAAGATGACATTTCAGTGAAACGACGGAAGAACAACAAACACTTCAAATGCATCTTTGTACTTTATCTTTGTGCTTGCGGGACTCTTTGCTTCTGACAACTACAGTATCATCACTTGCTTTATTTTATTACCACTTGGATTTGGGGGAAAACGCTGCATGAAAGGCGAGATGTGAAAATATTCCAAAATAATCTCAAACAAGACAGGAACCATTAGACGTTGTTTGCTATGGAAATTAATCAAGCTTTGTTTATCGAGAGAACATCTTAATGTTGTATTCTCTTTGAAATAATGAACTGCAGCAAGATGAAAACAAGTTAATTTCTTAATCCATTTCCCGTTTTGCATTGCCCTATTACCCATGAGCATCGGCAAGTTTGTCTTTTGTTCTTGTATATCCAAAAAACAACAAAGTGCCTTTATTGTCTCTAGTTATTTGTGCTTTTTTAGAGGGGGGGAGGGGTGCTGCTGCTGTGTGTTAATGGACTCTTGCCTGTGGAGGAGTTCACCTATGATGGCATATGGGTATAAGTTCCACCAGCAACTCTCATGAAGTAAACGATGCCCCGGAATTAACTTCACCAGGCAAAATAACATGTTTTATTTGGGATCCTCATCAGAAATCTGTTCACACTCCACACAAAGCCGTCCAGACAGCTCCGTTCGCGCCACCTGGCACCGCACACCCATTAAACACTTTTGGAAAGAAATCACCAAGTCACTCTGCCTCTTCCGCGCCTGCCACGTCCCATTATGCCCCTAACACAGCTTACTGGGAGACATATTAACAATTAACTTAAATAAAAACAAACAGCAAAGTACTCCTGCTGGCTCCGAGAGCTGCCAAGGAAGCCCTCGTCGTGCACGGAAAATTAAAGAACACCAGACATTTGCACACTGGAAAAACATACTCGCTGTATCTTGGTGGAAAATATATCCACCCTGGTCAAAAACACTGAGACAAAATCCCGCTCCATCTGGTCATCCCTCATTATTTCTCCAAAACAATCCAGATAGAACTATATTCTGTCATCAAATATAAGTTCAGGCAAATCATGATCTACAAATCCAGACAGCAGTATTTGCTCGAGGCAACACTGACAGAGGAATGAAACATGAAATGTGAAAAAAGGTGTACAGAATTAACAGCTATAAAATAAAGCGCGGCCTTGACGCAAATACATCCTAATTCTAAAGCGAAGGTTGGAAATGAGGTGCAAGTGATCAAGACCTCAAGAAGGTTTGTGGGAAATCTGACCACCAAAAAGCTTTGAACAAGCACCCACTGGTTAAAGGTGACAGGTCGCTGCAATGTTAATCCAAACATTTGACCCCTGCTGATAGCCACGCTGTTGTGACAAGATCCAAAGGTTCAAAAAAGTCAGTGCCAAACACAGACAGTCTGAGCTAAACTGTTGACTGCAAAATAAGTCGTAGAAGGATTTCACTCATGTTTTTCCTGCTTTAGTGTTCTTAAAACACTTAAAACAACCAGTCAATTTGTCCAAAGATACAGACGTACACAAAGATTAAAAGGTGGCCCACTCTACCACTTAGGACAGAAACACCAGAACACACACTGATGGCCCTAATTCAAAACCATTCATAAATTCGCTTAAAGACATCTTCTGAGTGTGTATTTGTCATCTCGTTGAAACTGCGACATTAAAATAAATGACCGCGTTGAATGATTGCATTGTTTGTATTGCCAACACAGTTTGGAAAATGCTACTTTTTTGGAGTTATCACAGTGAATAAAAGGGACCAGTTGGTGTCCAGTCGGAGCAGCGTTGGCACCTCGGCTCAGGCTTGATTAAACTGTCGAACCACCAGTGAATGCCAGATGTGAGAGATTTCCATTCATTGCTCTCCTCCAAATTGGGACAATTCAAAATGGAACAATTGGGTCATTCATGAAAAGCTACTCAGCGCGATCGGTTAAATTGCATTCGAGGCAATCCCTGTCCATTCACCTTTCATTAACCTTCCATCATTTCCTCACGGAAGACGGCGGCTTGTAGTGAGCAGGCTTAGCGTTAAAAAGCCGAAGTGACATCGCAGTGGCATAAAGGTGCTCTGGCTAAACGAAGGCGACTGCTCATATTCCCTTATTGTGTTGTCAGAAGGAGGTTTGTTTTGTTTCCTTTTTCACGTCAGTGCCTTTAGTTTCCAGCATGCTTCATCTCTGCACTGTCACCTGGTTGTTGTGGGGGGGCAGCCGATATAAATAGCTCCACTCTGTGTTGCTGTGTGTATTGTTAGTCAGTGTTGCTGTCAGGGCCTGTTTACGCCACAAACAGCCTTCTCCTAAGGTCTGCGGTCCTCATACTGTCACATGTGATTGGCCGTCTACTGCTCGATGGCCCATTCTGCCAACACGCTGCAGAGGGAGGGAGGGAGGGGAGGGAGGGGAGGAGTGGCGAGGCCCCAGAAGCACCAGCAGTCACTGTCATCTCCGGGCCTCACTGTGGGCTTAGTGAATAAGCGAAGGTAAAGATTGATAGATGACACGAACAGAATGTTGTATGGGAGATGGGGTTGCTGACAGAATATGCTTCAGATTGGAGGGGTCCTGAGAGGGCTGGCTTGACTTCAACCACACATGACTAACTGCCCCCAAGGCAGGTAGAGAAAAGCCCTGTCATAATATATTACTGTATCTCAGCTCTTGAGGCAACATTACAACTACACAGCAAATGCATCTGCGCCGTCTGTACTGGGCCGAAAAGAGGGGGTTTGAAGTATCTGTGTTAGTTGAGCAAAAATGCGAGTTGTACAGCTTGTTAAATCTCACGCATGGCACAGTCACTTGCATCCCCTGAGTAATGAGTGTGGCTGTGCTCTGTTCAACACATGCATATCATGAAAACAACTCTGAAGTGGTCCTAAAGCCACATGGAGAGTCATAGTATCGTTCCAAAGTATCTAAATAAACTCGTGCAGCCCAGAGTGCCAGGAGTGAGTCAGAACGACTTAGTGAGGGTCAGACCAATTTTGAGTCATTAGCCAAAGTATTTTCTGATGTACAGCTGAAGTAGAAAATGATTTCCACAGGATTTTGTTTATATGGGCCAATTTGGGGTTTTTTTTCTTCTAAAAATGAGCGAGCTGTATCTGCAGCGTTCAGCTGGCTTCTGCACGACACAACCCTGCTGACAGCAGTTAAGCGCTCATCTTGCTGCAAGGTGCATGTGTAATCCTTGTTCGGCGACAGCATTAGTCACATTTTAATCTTTGCGGTGTGAATGAGAAAAGAAGTGTTACTGCACCCTTTTTTTTTCATTTTTACTCCTAATCTCACTCCTCGACTCCTACTCGCTCAACATTAATTGAAAAACAGCAAATGTTTTTTCAGCATCAGGGCCGTTGGGTGGATGATGGTTTTACACCGTCAGAATGTGGTCGGGGGGCTGGAGTCAATTTCAGGTCAACAACGTTGCTTCAAAAGGACAATTTCTCACGGTATCTAAGAGCTGCGTCACCACACCATGAGCAGGGTTAACGCTTCTGAATATAATTTAATTACTCACTCACATTTTCCTCAACCGAGTCTGACCATCATAAAACAATTGGGTAAGTGCAAAGTTACTCGTTTCGTCAGATGCACCAATTCAGTCTGAGCAAACGTTGCTAACATTAGATATTATGACACTTTAGTCACATACGATTAGATGCTGTCAGTTGTAACAACCCTGACTGACAAAGCCATAGCTCTGATCACTGGCGGAAAACAACAGAGTTGTTGTTCACTGAGTTAAACAAAAACGCTTTGTCAAAATGTCACAGCCGGGATGTTTTCATGAAAACTTTGAGGTGACTTTTTATTCATATATTTAATGCAAATTCATTGATTTTAGTTTTACTTTTCAAGAGTTTAAAGTGCCAGGTTTGAAAAAACAACCCACAAATGTGTCTGGGACCATTTGATTGCTGTTAACAAATGTCAGTCAGCTTTCTGCCCTCCGGTGCCCCTCAGGTGCAGCTCTCTGTTGAAAACGACGACACTTTTGATAGTGACGCTGTGACGGACCGGTCAGCTGTCAGAACCGGTTGATTATTTCTCGAATAAACGGGACAGAGGGTCTCCTGAAACTTTGATCTGCCGCTGTGTCGAGCCTGCTGAAGAGCTGGCGTCAGCCCGGGCACTTAGCATGAGCTGGTGGCAGCCGCACCAGCATGCCATGAAAAAAATATAAATTAAGAGTTACATGCTGCCACTCTAAAGTAAAAATACACTCACATTCAAATTCAATATTTAATCGAGAAAACCTTGTAGTCTATAAATATATGTAAAACCTGAGCTTGACCTTGTATTTAATTATACTTTCTGACGTTCACAATTAAACTAAAAGTTAATTGAATATTGTAGCTTGAGGTCTTCATAAGTTTCTATCTTTTCTCTTGCTGCTGTGTGTTTGCGGGTCTTGCGGTGTCTTGCTGAATATTTAGCATCTTGTCCAGAATGTACCATCAGGACAGGACAACCGCACTTAAACTCTGTGTTTTGTTTAAGGTCCAAATAAGCAGCTTGCAGGAGGCAGTGAAGCTCAAAGGGAGGGACGTCTTTTTCTTGCAGGTGTGACAGAAAAAAATGAGAGAATCACTGGTTTAGACTAAAAATCACAATTTGCCTGAAAAAGCAGGGCATGAATTGATCAAATTCTTTCTGCATTGGCAAAAAGCTCAAATATATTCTAACCTGAATCCGAGAGCTGTTGTGGTTTTGAATGGGTTTGTCACGTCTATTATGTGGAGCAGGTCCTTTTCCAGCGAGCCCGCCAGGCTTTCCCACTCTCCAGTCAAGTTTCCACACTAACCCAGAACAAACAAACAGCAGGAGGACTCTGGAGAGGACCTTTCATGTTTTTTTTCTAGAGTTCTTGTACACGCTCTGAAGGGGCTGGGGGTTCGTTCTGTTGCGGTCTGCAGCTACTACAACCTATGTACTCATCATCTCATCAGCATGATCAACAGGCCTGCGTGAGAGTGGCATCAAATCAGTCCAACCTCACAGCTGTGGTGCAAAGGTGAAGTGCGAGCTTCTACAGCATATTTCTGAGGAATGAATCTCAAATTTCATCGGCAAACTTTTTTTGGGAGTTCACCGTTATCCATTTTCCTCGTGATTGTACCGCAACGCCTTCCCGCGTTTCTTTATCCAGATGGGCGCGTTTCACTGATCCATTGAGTGGTCATTCAAGTGTCACTCCATGAATAGGAGGCTGATCAAGCAGAGGCTGTTGTCATAGCAACTGCCTGGGGAACACAGGTAAGGGCATGGATGATTGCCTGAACTGAAGGGTGCTTGATGAGAGGTAGGGGCCACTGTACAATCATGGCTCAGTGAGTCAGATTCCATGTGACCAAAAAGTAACCAAAAAAAAAGCCCAAAAAAGAAGACGACAACGAGGGAGCAGCCATTCCCAAATGTCTAGAAACATCTCTGGGGACGCGTCTGATTGACCAAACACATCTGTCCATCTTCACACTTTTCTGACACATTTCATCTGAAATCTCACAGGATTTTGACGCCGTTGGTTTCGTCTGCAGGTCTGGCTGGGTCGTCACTTCAGTTGTGCAACCGCTAATTTTGGTTGAAAACACAGTTTCAGTACTCCACGGCAGACTTCTCATTTTAGGTCGTCCTACTCCGTCTCTTCTGGTGACTATTTTGTAGTTGCCCCCCCCCTTCTCTTTCCACTCTTGACATTACCCTTGTACAAGGTGTTCTTCTAAACTTTGTGTGAATCATGAGGATGCTGCTTCATGTAAGATTATGGCTCTAATAGTCCTCTACAGAAGCCCCCATTATTGATTCTCACAGAGAGCAACTAGTCAGCTTAATGTACCGAACCAGTGGAGCAAAACTGACATCATCCAGCCGTGGCCCCCTTCCCCGGCGTGGCACATGGAGATAAATGCTGTCCTAAACAAAGCAGCTTGTTTCTGAGCTGAACCACTCCGGGCTGCAGAATGAAATGTGAAAAATAAAACAGTTTTCCTTCTTTTTAATGTTTTCCCGTCTTTATGTCAATATAAAAATGGACACAGACAGACAGTCAGCTATCGACAAGACGGATGCGCCGATGAATGAAATGGTGAATGAACGAGTGGACGTGTAGATGCATAGATTGACGGGTAAACGGGTTGGGGGATGGATGGACGCATGAATGATGAAGATGAAGGATGATTGGAGGATGGATGATTGGGTGAATGGATAGATCAGTCGATGGATGGATGAGATGGTGGATAAATGGTTGGGCGGACGGATCGATGGAAGGATGGATTGGATGAATGGATGGACGGAAAAACCCTGAGTGTGATCTATGAGTGTACAGTGTTAAAATGCCATGGTAAGGTGCTTTTTTGTGCCTTTTTTTCGGGCTCTGCATGAAGCCCTGTGACCATGCTGCGGTGTCAGGTGTTGTCTGGGTGAAAACTGCACAATAGGCACTCCAAGTCAAAAGCAGCCCTGTGAGAAAGAAAAGATGTCAGGGGATAAAATAAAGAGCAGGGCAGCTGTGCTTGTCACAGAGGGTGTTGAAGATACAGAGAGTCTATTAAAACGGTGTCCTGACACTAAAATGTCATCAACACATTAAAAAACACAGGGGGGGGGGGTCCATGTTGGCCCAGAATTCACACCTCAATTCTTTGCTGACAATAGTCATGAGGACAAAGATGCGAAATCGAAAGCTGTGTTTTTCCTCTTAAAAATATTTACTGTCGCGTCATTCCTGCTGGTCTTTCCATGCAAGAAACGGACCACAAGTGATGAATTAATGACACATTTACACTGATGTTTCAGCAGGCTTGTTTACTTGTTCTCATCTGAAGTGAAACTGCTTCAGATCTGCAATTTCTCAGTTTCCAGCTCACAAAGTACGGCGACACTGCTAAGTTATCCTCTCCAATGAAGATTAGTCCTGTTACTCTTCCACCTAACTCCTGTTTACTGGAGGAAGAGCGCATCATTGATCCTTAATCACTGTTCTGCTAACAGTGTCGACTGTAGGCATGAGAATTAACACAATCCATTAAACTATTATCTGTACTTAAGAGCTAAACCGAAAAGATTTCTTTGAATGAACGAGCCCAACTGTTGAGCCATGTTTCATTCCTTGATAATTGTCTTCCACTCCTTGGTGGGTAAAGGGGTTCACATGGTTACATTGTACATTGTGTAGAATGTACTTACATTCTACACGATATAGAATATACTTATTTTTAGGTGCAATCATCGTCTCGCATGTCAACGTTTTCCTTCCAGAGACTCAGGTCATGCAGCAGCAGCAGCAGCAGATATCTCACGTAACTTCTGGAGGCTATGTTCTAAATGAGTGCAGGCTGTATATGTTCAATAAAACACAGCTCAATAATTTCTACCTCAATTATCTTTTAATAATAAACCAACAGCCACATATCTGCCAATCGGTTTGCCATTAGGATGTTGCTTTGCCCTTCTGTCCACCTATTCTGGCGAATTCAGGAAAGCCGAGGGTGTAATTACAGTTCCCCACACTGGAAGGTCTTTCCATTAGGCTGGAGACAATGCTGTCATCCAATTAGCATTAGCATTTCATTGTCAATTTCATATTGCAAATACTATGTTCCTTCATTTGCATGTAAACAAAAGGGGCACAATGAATACATTTCATCACCGTTCAAGAGTTGCAAATCAAGTAATATAAATATTAACATCACAATTTCTATTTTAAGGACCAACAAGTACATGCCAAGTACACACAATGATAAATGCGCACTTCCAGAAGTGGTCATGCATATTTATGTCATCCCGCCGGGCATTCATTACCCGTCCTGCTAGAATGTGCTGTTTATTTATACACAAGATATTTACACACGGGTGAGCGTTGCCTTTACATGCGGCGCATTTGTGGACAAATCCAATCAACAAAATCAGTGACCAAGGTGTTCAAAACAGTGGAATTTTTCCTGTGTGTAGGATCAATTTGTGGTTTGTATACTTTGGAAAACATGAAAATTGTTGACAGGTAAAAAAAAATCGATGCTTTGATCATTCATCAATAATGTTCAATTGACATTCTTTCTCTTCTTTTGTTTATATTTCTCTGCCACTTTTTTGCTCACCATGCTGCTGCTGCAGACAGATGAGTTTTCAGCAGGCATGACTGCAGTCAGCTCTGATTGGCTGGTCAGGGTTGATGCTTGTCTTCCCAAATTGTGTCACACTGGACATTTGAACCTGCGAACTTGGCTTTTTTATTCACTTTTTCACAGTGGCTGTTGAAAAGTTCTCACTGTTTCTTCAAGTGTAGGGGCTGTAATACGAAGTAACAGTTTCTGTCTGGTGTGGTGTTGACTGGAAATAGTCAATGGGATGTCTGCCTGTGTGTCTGTCTATCCATCCGTCCATCCGATAATGAAATCTGTTGTGTGACTGGGACATTGTATGTTTTTTTTTCTTCTCTTTTGTGAGCTTGTTTTTCACACTTTGAATTGATGCAGCAGCCAAACACCTACTTGTTTGTCAGCATGATTGTGTGACACCTGCTGCTTATTTTAGGTAAGAGTCTGCTGAATGGCTGCGGGTTGTGCATTTACACCAGCTTGTGTTTATCCTGTGGCACCACTGGTGCCTTCACCACAGTGTGTGGGCATATAAGGACCTACAAGGACGTTTGATGGCTGGCCCTCAAACAAACAAATGATGACGCATTGAAATCCTAATTCTATAGGTACAGGTGCTGCGCTCCAGCCCCAAATGAAAACAAAAGAGGAAGAGTAGATGTCCACTGATTCATCCATCTTCTTTACTTGTTTCATCTAAATTAGGGTCATGGAGAGCTGCAGCTTGATCCAGCTGACATTTGGCAAAAAGTCAGGCGACACCAGATGACTGTATGTGGTCCATCACAAGGAGCACCGAGAGAGAGAAAGCTTCTTGGAGAGTCAGGACGCACCGTCATAAACACAGTGAGAAACATACATTTTGTTGTTGCATGGGTGAAAAAAAAAGGTCAAGCTTTTCACAGCCTCTTGAAAAGTCACTCAAAGGGAGCTGTGAATACATTGTGTTTATGGGAGCCCTGATTTTTACATTGATGTGACAACAATTGTCTACGCGTGGGTTGATCAGACAGCCACCGCCACATTTATGTTGATTCAGAGTACATTAAATAAAAAGTGAAGCAACCAAGCTGGGTTTCACTGTGATAACTGGTTCTTCACAAGATATGTGGAGCATCTCCATGTTTTTATGTTGTCTGGCAGAGCCTGTTCAGCTAATGCAACCTGAATAATTCAAATCTATATTGCAGTGATCGGTTGTGTATACGTCCTGAGCTATTTTTTTCGAAAGAACAGGTTATTTTGGGTGAACAATCTGACCTCGAAAATATCACTGTGATGCAGTTTTGAGGAAATGTACAGAGATACATATTGCACCTTTTTATAAAGGGAAATTCTTGAAGAAAAAAAACAAAAACGACTATTTCAGGCAAAGGACTATAGAGATTCCCGGACCACGGCTCCACATTGACCAGGAACGCTGAGTGAAATTCAGAGACTCGAATCAGGCGTGGCAAATTCAAACACCAAACAGTCATAAGATTCAGAACCGGAATCATCCATATTCTACAGAATTGGTGAGCTACTCAGCCGTTTCATGCAGTCACAGCTCCGCTCTGTGATCATGTCTCCTTATTGAAGTGATTCCAGTGATTTTGGGACACTGAAAAGTGCCGCTTTGTACTTCACTTCCCAACATAATGAGGCAAAGCCTTGTTTGACAGGAGTTAGACATGAACATAATGATTGTGTCAATCTGAGCATAGGAAATCTAATTATTCAGCTGTACAAAATCAAGGTCGAACTTGATGGTTTTTTAGTTTTTCGCCAAAAATGACTCGGATTTTTCTTTTTCGAGAAACTGACTTTGTGTCATAGAAATTAATGGGATGTTGTGGGAATGTGGTCAAATTCAAGCACATCTTTGGGATTTGCATCTTATTTGTTGCTTTTCCATATATACATATTCATCCCCCCTGGAGAAGCAGTGTGAAACGGTTTGAGTTTGCCTCCAAACATCCACGATACTCACGCACTTCCCACCAAAAGTGCAGACCAGCGAACAAATCTGACGGGCCTTTTTGTTCGCGTGAGTGAGAAAAGTGGCGGATCCGAGCGAGTCTGAATGATCATTTGTCATCATCTGTAAGTTCAGTTTAATGAAAAGTGCTCGTAATCCCGTAGTTACGCTCGCAGCGAACGCACCCCGGCTGGCCCTCTTCTCTCCGGGCGGACCCGGAGGTGTCAGACTTCATCCGCTCCCATCCTGCCGGAGGGGATATCGCCCGGTTTGATAAATGATGAATTCCTGAAGGATTGCCTGCAGTCACTCAGCAGACAGAAAATAGCTCACAGCTCACATGACAAATGTTACCCTACCCACACACTCCATTTGACCCTAGGAAAGATGGACAGCCTGCCTCCTTGTTATTTTTCCCCTCTATCTTTTTTAAACAACACGCTCCTCTGTCAGTAATGCTAACAATTACCACGTCCACCCACCAAATGGCTACATTTCCAGGGGATGGATTTAATTCCTTTAACATACGCGTGAATTGATTGTGAGCTTCGCAATCATTAATTAAAGCACGGGACATTTCCTGGCAAGCAGCACGTTGATGGAGAGCAGATCATTAGTGGCCCCTTTGGGTCCTTTTAATATACTCTTCCGACAGTGGGCAATTCAGCAGTGACTTGAGTAGGAGGACCCAACCCGCAAATCAACCTTGTTGACCTGTAATTTGTTGTGAGCGGGATACCAGCCGTGCTAAAAATAAGGAGGCGCTCTCTGGCGCTTACCTGCTATCGCTCTTACATTAGCTGTGTGCTCCTGCTGCAGGAGAAGCTCAAGGATTTATACGTCTGGTGAAATTACAATGCCCATACAAGTGATAATTACTAAAGATTTAGCGCTTTCTGTGTAATTAATTAACAGAACGAGGTACAACAAGCGGAGTCCTCGCTGTAATTTATTTACTTTTGGTCTTTGTATCTCATTATCTGACTGCCGCTCTCCAGCACTGCCGGTCGTGTTGCTCCGTGATGTCTGCCGAGTCTCACTGAGGGGCCGCGGCTCGATGGCAATGATCACCAATCCCAAAATCAATGGCGTCCTTATTTCTCCACTTGTATGTATTGGCACTTTGATAGATCTCATAACTTGAGGGCATGAGTGTAATTAAAAGTAAGTGAAAAAGGACCCTCGTGGTGGAAAAGGCTTTGCATTTCAAATACCCTCGTCCCCCCCCCGTCGCGAGCAAATATTCTGATGCGAGAGGAGAAGAAAGACACGTATGGGAACACAACTCGAGTGAGTGTCCCTGCGCACACTGTAAAAGGCTTGTGACCTTTAAGAGGGAGAAGTGCTCACACTTCATTGACCTTGAATGCAGAGTGATGGAGAAAATGACATGCTCTTAAAAAAAAAAGGGAGAAAAAAAAACTGAGCAGAATTTCTGAAAGAAGCGACGAACAAGCTAATGGCCCGTCCTCGAAGCGACATGTGCATCAGTCTGCACGTCAGCTGCTGGCGGCCACTGTGGTCTTCCAAACTCACAGGACAAGGAGACTCCAGGTCACAAATCAAATGAAGCTCTCGATTGCATCTCCAACCGACATTGATTTCCCGGGTCCGTGGATGACCACAATTCCGAGTCTGACCCCTGATTAAACACCAGCGGCATGTTTGACAAAGTACTGGAGGTTATCTCCCGACCGCGATCGGTACCACTGGGAATCCAGCGCTGATTTTTTTTTAAGTGGTTAGCGCAACGAGCGGCTCCTTATTAACGAAGGCAACCCTGCCCCTTGAGAACTTCCATGGATTGTGATGTAATTGCACTCGAACGTGGAATCAGAGGATTTAAGGTCGTGCCGGCTGCAGAGTCACATGTCGAAGAAAAAGACATGTGACACACTGAAAGCAAAGCTCCGA
>JASSRZ010000007.1:6859316-6916696 GCA_032164315.1 Malacoctenus gilli
CACACACACACACACACACACACACACACAAACACACACACACACACACACACACACACACACACACACACACACGCACACACACACTTTTCAGAGTGAGGCACAAAGATCATTGTAGCTCGTCGGGTGTCTGGAGCCAAATTAAAGTCTCGCTGCGTACAGGTGATCACACAACAGTGGCTGCAGTTATCCTCCAATGCATCATTTTATAAGCCAAATCTGCTACTTTTAAACAATCCGCAGATATTTCACCATGAAGATAATGGCAATCAAAACAACACGATTCGATATTACAGCAGAAGGCAAAAACAACAAGCAAGTTCAGAAAAATGAGCCTACCTATGAAACTCAGTGCTTATTGTCTGGGGGTGTTTGGAGTGCCTTCTCATTTTGTAACCGTTCTGTTTACATGTTTTGCTCCTCGGGCAAAAGAAGAACGCACCAGTGGAGAACAGTTGTCTATTAGTATTACAGCACTTCTTAGTGAATTTTTATTTTCCGGTGAGAGTGAATTGAGACGTATCATTTTGAAAGCGCTTTGAGGCGAGAACGTCAAAATTGTGAGCTGCAGAGCGACCTTGCGGACCGTCTGGTCGTGTTGCGGTGGAGCAGTGGTTTGCGCTCTGGCCTCACCGCCAGAAGGACCTCGGTTTGCACCGCACGGTTAATTCAACCCTTAAAATTCTGCCGATAGTCCGTAAAGCACATTTCTCCTGGAAATTGTGCGCAGCTACTAATGGGAGCAACAAAAAATTGACACCAATTATTTTTCTAAGAATCTGAGGAAAAAATTCATTACAAAAAAAATCCTAATTGGGAAAGAATAAAAATAGTAAGCCGGGATGTAATATCATAATGTTGCGGTTTTACGACAGGAGTTGAAGCATCTGTGTTATTTGCTTCCCTGACGAAACAAATCAAAACATTTCAGTGAAGGTTTTCCAGCGAAAAGTACTTTAATATCACAGTTTCCACAAGTAGAACGATTTCTTTTTTTGCCCTGGGCTCCAAACTGGCAACAAAATACTTAGCATGTAAAACACCATGTAATATAGTGACTTATTCTATACTTGGGTATTCACCTGATTTTTCATATCTCTATATGCATAGCAGCCAAAACTGTGACTGGGGGCAGTGAGCGCTGTTCCCCTCGCCTTTTTTCGCAGAGCTCTTACATGTTCTCCAGCATGTGGGAGTGTGAACTGGCTCAAGGGGGCCCACACACTGCCACGAAGCTCATGAGCCTCAGCCTTCACACGAACCCTGCAGGTCTTTCAATGCAAATGAGGGAGGAAAAGAGAGGAGGGCTTAGCTGGGAATGTTCAGTATCTGCCTCCCTGCTTTTGCATTTCAAATGAATAAATGATAAAAGCCCACTTTTTAGTCAGTTGGTGACTGTCCTCTCTCACCCTCTCTCCCTTTTCATTTGCCGAGCGCCCCGGCTCTCTCCACCCCTCATCCCATCCTTCCTCTCATTCGGAGTTTATTGTGACTTTCCCTTGACTGCGTGGTTTATCCCCTCTCCTATGAATCTGAGGTTTCTTTTGCATAATATCTAAAGCTCATATTAAAGGGCTAATTCGACCAGTTGTTATTCATTATTCTGGCAATTAACAGTCTTTAATTGAAAGCCCCAGAGGTTTGCAGCGGAAAGTGAAAGAAAGGAAAGAAAGAAAACATTGAAAACAGTGAAAGTGTCTTCTTACGCAAGCCAAACGTAATCCGTTCAGTCGAGCCATTCTTAGAAACATAGTTTTTGTCTTCACAGAGGATTCTTCGCGACGGACAGAGGCCACCCTCTCCACCACTGCTTCCACCTCTGCGCTTTAGCCTGAGCAGCCTGTGGTCAATGCTATAGTTGGTGTGCATCGAAATAATGGGCCATTACTACTTCGGTTTCAGAGGAACACTGGAGGCCTGTAATGTTAGAATAGTGGGAGGGTGTGATTGAAACTGTGCCCTACCTCATGGGATGTGGGGGTGGAAGAGAGTATGTTGGAGTCAAACACCAATTACTGTAGGCGCTGAACTCCGGATAATCTGCAGCGAGAGAAATACTCTTAAAAACGGTGGAAAAATATGCCGATTCTAATTCAGATGTAGCAAATCAGTACATTAATTTACAGCTAAATGTAGGTTGAGGTCGGTGCATGCGTGCTTAAACGATGTGTAACGAAGGGTCGTGACTTTAACATATTACTCTGCCTCCCTCTATCTAACCATTCATCTATCCATCCATCTCTCCATCTATCCGAGTTTCCATTCCGCTTCATTCCGAATGTTCATTTCCTGTGGAACATGCGAGATAGTAATCCTAGAAAAAAGTGACCCAAGTTGCATTTGATAGAAACTTCAGGGTCCGTTGATTAAGAATAAAAACAATGTAAGTGTAGATTTTGCAGTTTCAAATGTGGAAGGAAATCTCATGCGCAAGATTTGCAACAATTACAGCAGGTTGATCAGTCAGGCTAAAAATAAAACGATGCCTGAGAGTTGAAGAGGGTGTGAAGCAGGAAAGTCTGAATTTTTCACAAATGTACAGACATCAAACATACTTCACCACAGTCTATGTTGCCGGCGAGCTTCGCATCAATGCAGGTCGTCTGCTGACTCGTCTGGAGGAGGTTTTGCAGGTGCAGTGAAAGTTTTGAACATCTTCAAGGTAACGTGGGCGCAAGCAGCCAAACCAGGAGCTTCCTCCAACAGCAAAACCATACAAGATGCAAACGGGGAACATGCACTTACAAACCTGATGTTTCTATCTTTTTTTTTGGAGCACAGAAAGCCTGAGCTGACTCTGAAGGTGACACTGAAAAGCTGCTGCATCACTTCGAGATGCTACTTTATTTACAGACTTTTCATCCCGAGGGAATCGCCGAACAGCTACAACATGGCATCCTTCGCTGAATCTTTCTTTGTACCTTCAGTTGAGGATGCGGCTTGGTTCTTGATGGTTTTAGTGCATAGAAAACATATGCTATTGCACGGCTGTTATTTGGCTGACTGGCAATGTCAGTGGAGATGTAGCACAATATTACTGCTTGGTACTAAATGTAAGAGAATTATTGTTTCGCTAAACGCTTGGTTGTCATTTTTAAAACCAGGCAGTCGAAACCTCTGAACACAAGGATTCATTTCAGAAATTGGTAATGTGGTTTTTTTTCATTAGCAACATAAGAAACAACAACGAACACAGCGAGAATCTTAAAATACTTAATGATAAAAATTAAAACTTGAACTTTTTTCCTCTGATCGACATTTAGATATTTAGTTTTGACTTGCAGACGAGTTTGCGAGCTGAAAAATCTGGGACAAATTCATTTATTATTTATCCAACTTTTATTTCCACACTTTCTCATTTGATTATCTGCTTTCTGATTTGGCAGCACTCATTTGCCTTCATACATTAATAATTCAGGGTTTATACTGGTGTTCAGACACAGATACATCCGCACGCGTGGTGTTGTGTAACAGGAGGGCGCTTTGTTTCTCAGTTGCATTCTGTTCGAGTTCACAACGTATTAGTTTCACCACATTTAGGTATTAGGAGGTTCACAGGAAAACTCCATTTGAATCAAGGAAAAACGTCCTGTTTCAAAGGATGCAATCAAAAGGAATCAGTCCAGCGACTTCAACCCCAAACTGATGCATTACTTACGTTATTTGAAGGTACTTTTTAGGTGCCATGCAGTATTTTCAGCTGGCAATGTTTGAGGCAGCAGCGATTTTAAGGAAGAAACAAAAAGACACACACAAAAACAACAATATTGCAGCGTGGCAAAAAAGCAAAGGTCTGCACTGAACTGCGAGCTCCAAGCCTGGCTGCTTGTTTCCTGCCTGCACAATGCGATGTGAGTAGAAATTCTATTAGACTCAACATTTACCACATTTAATCTTTAATGAGACTGGTTCTAATTTTATCGCAATTCCCCTTTTCCAAGCATCAGTCAGAATTGTCCAAGCCTCACCAAAAAGGAAGGGCAAAAAAATCGTGGAGCCGTGATGCGAGAAGAGTCTTATCGGGGAAGACAGATGGGATTGTCGATAGTTGACAGACATGCTGATAAAGGATTTTGGTTTTATCTCCAATCACTTCACAGGGCGGGAAGCCTGACAGCCGGCATCTTCAAAGCAACAAAAGGCCAGAAACACACCATGCTCTGACAGATGGGGGGGACTGTGTTTTTAATAACCTCGGCCCACCGCGGCCCTGCGATGACGCCCCACCCAGGGGTGCCAGAGAGGGAAGCCGCACTGTCGCGGCCTCTTGGCTGTCACATCTGTAAGGAAGCTGGAGCGATAACATCTTAGTTTTCTTCCCCCCGAACCATTGCAAAAATGGCAGCATGGTCGAAGGGGCTCTTTTTGGTGTGGAATCAGCTCCTTCTGTTTCCTTTGAAATGCTAATTACTCCTTTACATGTGGTCAGATTTAAATGGCACAGCCAGATGTGCGGTCACAAGTTTGCATCCCTTTGAGGTTCCTTAATTTGAACACAGTGAGTGAAAGGTTTCCTGAAAGGTGAGCAGAGAAACTCCCACCGCAGCCCCGCAATTGGACTGTTGTTGACTGTTTGTTTAACTCATTGTCGTGCCGCAGCCTCACGACAAACACACTGAGTGTCAGGTCAAAGCTATTTATCTTAAGCAGCACGGCTCCGTCAACACGACGTCTCCGCAGCCGGACTGACGTCTCGCAAAGCTGCTTTCGCCGTCTCTGTGACAGTTACAGTAAGAGCCACAGCTGACCGGGCTGCATTAATGTGAACTGATCTTGTCTCTGAACGCCACACTGACTCCCAGCGTCAACAGTCATGCTCGTTCTTCATTAGCATTGTGAATCACTCGCCCGGGCTCGTCATACTTGGCGCTCTAATGACTCACTGCTGTGTAGGTTTGTCTCGACGTAACCGGCAGCTCCCCTCAGCAGCTCCTCGGAAGCTTCCTCTGCCGCCGTGCACGTTCGCCGGAAAGAAGTCCGGGAAAGCAAAGAGTTGAGATTTAAAAATCGCCAGATACAATATCTGAAACTTTATCCAACAAATATTTGAAGCATTTGCGCTCCATCGTACATTGTGTTGCAGTTAGGGAGTGAAATGGAGAGCTCCGTGGAGAAAAGACCCGACTATCGACTGGCCATCGATAAATAATAAATGAATCCACGGTTCATTTTGATGCGAATTGTAGAACGACTGAAAATTGTGTTTTCTTAGTAGGAAAACAGCTTGGTGTTGCAAGACTGTTTTTGTCATTCAGCCTTTAAACTGCAAAAATCATGTAAGAAACAAAACTAATAATCACCCTAAAACTGCAGCAGAAGCATGAACACAAGAGTCTAAATGAGGTGTCCCTCATTTAGTTCTCTGAACACAAACAGCCAATTTTGAATTCAAATGAGCCAAAAACAATTAAATATGTTGTTTTTCATAAAACAACAATGCCACGAATTAAGGAATTAAATCTAGTTGTTATTGGAAAAGGCTCAACTTACACTGGACACTGTATACTGTGATGAGCCATTTTTGGCCTGCAGGCTGCATGTTTCCCTCCCCTGGTATAAAGTCCTTTTTGAACTGTGTCTGATACAACAGGCTCTAATCATGAGATGTTTTTGCGGTAACATTCTCTTATTCTCAATCATGAGTAAATACAGCTGCGTTGGCTCGCATGTACTCATCCATTTATCTTTTCCACTGGTGGATCCAGCTTAGGGGAGCTCGGGGCTGGAGCCCATCCCAACTGATGCTGCGTAAAGGCGGGATCCACTCTGGAAAGATAGCGAGCCTGTCACCTGGCAAATCCAGCGAGTCGGCCAGTTACGCACACAAAATCACTGGCAATTTGGAGTGTCTTGCGTATGTTTTGTTGAGTTAAAAATGTAGTAAAACTTTGGAAGAGAGAATATGTGAACTCCAAACAGAAGAGCCCCCCTAAGCCCGAAATCGAACTGCAGATCTTCCTGCCGTGACGCACGAGAACGCGAGCCGCGTCACAACCGAGCTGAGTGTGAGATGTACCTCGTTGCAACATCTCTATGTTTTTAACATTAGGAGAAAAGTTCACACCTCTCAGGTGTTTAATATATAAAATACACTGTAGGTTTAAGGTGGATCATATATAATATATAGCACAGAGCGCACTGTATTATACAAGACAGGTAGCTCGTTACATACTGTGCTGTGTATTAGGAAAAGAGGCAGAGTTGTTGGTAGAGTCCTGCTGGTGTGTGCAAATTAGTTGGACAACAAATGCAGATCCACTCGTCTTCCACGCACTTGCAGTGCATTACAGAAGGTCTCGCAGATTTTTCAATACAATCCTGGCCTGCAGTCAGTCCGCTTTCGTCGTGCAGGGGAGTATACGTGACCCCAAACAACACACTTCAGACCGAAAACTGCGCTGAGGCTCCAACTGTACACAGAAATCTCAGAATGCGGACCGAGGACCGGACTGACTCAACTCGCTGCAAAAGTCCAAAAAGCAGAAAAATGGAAGAAAGAGTTTACTCGATTACTTTGGCGGTGAAAATAGTTTGTCCATTGCTCCAGTCGGTTTTCGTATTATTAGGTCCACTTGTTCATTGCTGTCACATTTTTCCCCAGCACCTTTCAGGAGTCTGACAAATCTCTACTATTGTTCGGACTGAGTCACCTCTACCTGAAAACATTATGTAGAACTGTAGTACAACCTGTACCCCCCCCCCCCTCCCAAAAAAAAATAACACCAGACTGTTGATGAGCAGCAGGGAACCTCAGGCACAAACTATGCACATCTGTCAGCCAGGTTTGAGCTAAAGTGTGCTGCATTATTAATGACGCGGCGCTCGGAGGCTAAAGCCGAGAGATGACATCTGCCAAAGAGCAGCACGTCTCTTTCTAGGTTGGGGTTTTTCCACTTCTGACTGATGTAAAGAGAGAAGTGTGTGCACGTGCGCGCGTGTGTGTGTGTGTATGTGTGAGTGCGTGCGCGTTTGTTGCCAAGTTGACCTCCGCTTCTTGCTTTCCTTAAGCTCAATTCATCACCCATTTTTCACACTGATTTCTTACATTACCGTCTTCCCTCGCAGAGCAGTTTTGTGCCGCTTTGTAAAACAACACACTTGAGGCTATTTTCGAACTCATTAGTTTAATTGGCAATAAACTGCAATTATTTTTGCAGCTGCAAACTGCATTTCTAAGTTAGCGCGCGCACACTGTTGGACTGGCAAGGAAAAGAGAATGCCAGCACCAGCTTCCCTGGATTTCTCCTCCGTCTCTGTCCTGCATGGTGGAACAATAATCACATCGCAGGCGGGAGCTCAGTCAATCCAGAAACTGCTCCAGCATGAGAGGGTTCGAATTCAGATTGTTTTAATAACAATAATAATAATAATAATAATATTACCACATTGTAAAACTTGTGTGAGCCTTCCATGACTCAATAAAAAAAGCGATGAATAAATAATAAGTTAAATTGAAGGCACTCGGTCGACATTCATGCGCCAGCTTCTTCTCCCTTACACACAAACCTCACAGCTCCCTGTTCACATGAATTATTCATACATTTAGGAATGCGAGTGTGCGGTTGGAAACCTCACTGATGAGAGGGAGCAAACTGATATTACAGTAGGTATCTGGAAAACAAGCTATTTTATTGGACGTCTGGTGTTTATCTGCTTCAGCCGATTTCTGACATAACTTAAAAATTTCTGCATAATGTGGAAGAGTTTTAGAAAACAAACGTAGCACAATGTCATTTTTTTTACTCACTGCCATCACTGCACTTCTCCATTTACGTTGCCAAACTTAATTATTTGGACAAAATATGTGAAGAAAAGAGAATGAGACAATTGTACAAGTGAAGAATGAGGATAATAAAGAACATTCACACCAATAAAGTCTGGCAACACGGGTCAATGAGCTGGAAAAGCCTAAAAATGTAACACATTTGTTTGGTTCGGTTCATGTTCCCACTGCACTTTCCAGTGTGGACTAAAATCATTTGACACGTCAAGTAGTTACAGTCATGTGCTCAGCTGGAGTGCTGTTGCCTGAAACGAGCACTGACCACAAAGTAAAAAATAAAACATAAGGAAGATGAAAACACCGCAAGCGGCTGAGACCAAACATGGAAATCAAAAAAGGAAGAACCACAGTGGGTTGCTATGGTTACGCAGATGCTCATCTGCTTGTTGCACCCTCTCTTTTTTTGGTGTACTTTTGGTTTGTGAACTCGTTGGCTGAGCATTCACACTGGAAACAAAACGCACAAAGCTTCACTTGCATGGAAACCGAGAGTTCTCTTGTTCAGTCTACGCCAAAGTTTATGTGTTTCCGTCCAAACCAGTCAGACGGTCTGAGGAAAAAATACTGTGGTGTAAAAGTGCCCTCAAGCTTCAAAAACTCTCCCGAATAACAGATAATGGCGACCTACCGGACTGTGTATTGCACTACAAAGAGGTACAAGGTTTGGTTCAAGGCGGGTGTGTCAGAGGTTGTGCAATTAACCTCTGCTGAACAGTGTTTACTGCAGAGGAATTAATGTGACGCGCGCGTGTGTGTGTGTGTGTGTGTGTGTATGTGTAAAAGGATACCTTTTTCCCCGCATTTGTTGTTTTCACATGTGCATGCGCACATGTGCGCATGTGCATGTGTGAGTATATCTCTGAGGCAATGAGACCTTGGACGGGAGAGTAATTGATTCAGAGAATCTTCAAATCAATTCTTGGACAGCTGGGGCCGAGGAGATTAGAAGTGAAGCAAAGGCGGCCCGGAGTGCAGTCAGACAGGCCCCAGAGCAAACAGTAATCTCAGGATTATAGACCTGGGGGAGATGTACCTGTTTTCTCTCATTTCGTTCCCTCTTGCTCTCCCAGCAGTGACAGTCTATATTCACTGCTAACCACTTTCCCCTAAAATGCTGTACTCCCTCCTTCCATCTGAGGAGCCTCACAATGAAAAAAGTGACTAAAAGCTTCTGCTGACATGCGAGTGTGATTTCAGCGAGCCCGGTGAACGTGAGGCAATTGGTGGAGGATGCAGGCTGAATGATGTATGTTGGTAAGTGACTTCTGACCTTTTCATTCACTGCATTTTCCTTGAATAAAGCTTATTGCAGAAGTGGCCGAGTCAGAAGTAAGTGGAGATTATCTGGCTGTGCAGCTCAGAGGAACCACTTAACCTAATGAAGTAAATAAGGTAATGTTCAAAGGTCATTTGTATAATTGTTTTAGTCGGCCTGACTGCAGACGAATGATGCAGACCTTTGTCCCACGGCTGGAATATATCTTACTGCCCCTTCCCATTGATTGAATTTAAATCACAAGAGTAAACGTGTCAGCTTAATGGTAGAAAAATTGGCCTTCAAAGGAGGCAAGGTGGGGTCCTCCTGAAAAAAAAAGCTCGGGAACAACAAGCAGCCGACACAAAAAGGTCTTTCGCAGGAGGATAGTTAGGGGATCTCGGATCAATTGGATGGAGAGTGCAAAAGAATTCAGTGCTGTTACTTCTGAAAGCAACGGACATCAGCTGCCGGTTTGGGGTGGTATCGCCCAAACATCGACCAAGGGGGGAGGAGAGCTGTCAGAGGAAACGAACCCGTCTCATCGACTTGCCATGGAAATCCAAGAAAGTCAGATTTGAGAGTCTGCAGAGGTTGGAGGGATTTTTTTGTATACCTGGCTGATGAGGTGGATTCTGAGCGGCTTCATTTACATTCCACTGTCGCGTAACCGTGAAAGCAATCGAACTACGATGCGGAGCAAGTGCTTCGTGTGTGATACAAGGTTGAGCTAAACTAACTCTCTCGGGCCGACAGGCAAAGCGCAGCTGTGTTTCATTGGAAACCTCCACCGTCTGCAGTGAATGAAACACAAAAACAACAGCGTGCAACAAAGTGACAAGAACCATTAAAATCTGACCTGCTTCTGTCTCCATCGTCAACTCATTCTGATTCTTCAGAGCTTCTCTTTTCTGGCCTCTAACCACTATCACCATCTTGCTCGCCATGTCGTCATGCACAGTAGTCATGGAAACGTGAGACAGCAGATTTATGAATGGGTCCAGCACCAAGCACGCGCTCTGGTCCGCACTGACAAGTGTGAAAACACCCAGAAGTGGACCAAAAAGCTTTGGTGTTAAAGTGCTCTAAGTGCCACATTTGCAGTTTGACTCCTGCCTGCTTTCATAACTCTGCCTCTGAGCAGTCATGGAACATAATGCATCCAGAAGGCCCAATTAACCGGAGCTCACAGGGTCCACTGGATGCACGTCTGCATCCACAAAATGTGTCTTAATACGCGTGTAAAAAGAAAAACCCAAATCCATCAAGTCATCGGCAGTCTTCTTCCAATTTCTAACTGTTTCCCGGAGGATTTTAATGAACAATGCCACAGCTAAACATAGGTTAGAGGACGAGTCCACATTCTGAAGCTGAAATGAAGCAGTCACACTTTTTAGGGGCCTGAATGAAAGTATTTAAAACTTCAAGCATTCAAATTTAGCTTCATATTTCCCAAACAAACGAGGATTTAATACACCTTGACAATGAGTTACAGTGTATTTCGCTCATGATTATTCTAATGTGCTGTAGGATGACTGTTTACTTCCGCAGCAGTAGTGGCAGCTCTGGAATAAAGAGATAACACGTTTGCAGAGAATAACAACAGAATGCATAGGGGCGCATTTGAGCTGACACCACCAAATGAGCAGTAACCATAATGCAGCACAGTCGTGTGGGACAAATGAATCACCCATGCCTGGCTTATCAGTCTGTTCATCGAACTACCTCATGCTACCAATTCATTTGGCACTGGAACACTGAAAACAGCTCCTATTTGAACTTGATGGACACCGAACACGAAGAAATGCTGTCTGGAAGCTCACATTCTTGCTCTGAATTGAGCAGAAGCTGCAAAATTTAGGTGTGTCAACACGCAGCTCTTTCACTTTTGTGTTTCCATTCTTCCCCAAGATTGACTGCTCCTCTATGGTATATTTTTTTTATCGCATTTCAGCTTTTTGTTTGTGACGACTGCATTCTCCAAGAAGAGGCAATTAGGAGTTGTCACGATGAACTCAGGAGGACGGAAAAAAACAAAAAACGGCATCAAATAATCATTAGTTGCAGTCCTAATCTACAC
The DNA here is from genome assembly GCA_032164315.1 of Malacoctenus gilli. NCBI lineage: Eukaryota > Metazoa > Chordata > Actinopteri > Blenniiformes > Labrisomidae > Malacoctenus > Malacoctenus gilli. The sequence continues at coordinate 6,870,435 of JASSRZ010000007.1, forward strand.
ACATCAGAAGCTCAGAAATCCTCTTTTCTTTGAGAAATGTGAGATCAGACCTGGAGGTCTCTCCTCACACAAGCTGCTCTGAAAAAAAAGCTCAAATTGAAAATGTTCTGTGTGAGGAGATTAGAAGAGGAACAATAGCTGGAGGATGAATATCTCCGTCAGCATATTCCTGCTGAGGGGGGTGGAGGTGGTGGGGGGTTCACATGAGGGCCTGTAACAGGATGAGACTCCTGTCAGCTGTGTGGTCACATTGATGCGAATAGTGGCTTCCACAACACTTCATCAAGGGCTTGACAGGCTCTTAAGGCGATTACCGGCTGATTAGCATTACAGTAATCACAGGATGATTCCTGATATGGGAGTGATTGTTTCGCCACAGTTCACGACCTCCGCGGCAGCAGCGCTGCCGGCGAGTGAGTGAGATGAGTCCGGGCATGCTGGGTAAAAAAAAAAAAACCCTCTGACCGTGTTCGGCTCACCGAGGTACATGATGAATTCAGCTTACATCCAAGCGGTGTCAGGCTGCATTTTGCAGCCCGTCCCTCAGACTACAGTCTCCTGAATTACTGATCTTGTCTAATTTACTCGTACCATCTTTACGAGCGGGGAGTACATCTTTGAAAGTAATAGTCATCACTGATGTTTCACTTGAGACATTTTGCCCATGAAAGGAGATGAATGGGGTTTATAAATAATGTGCGAAGGAGACGGAGAGTGCGTGCATGATGGGAGGCTTCGGCAGGAAGTACAGGTGCAACCGCAGTGCAGATCGAGTGAAATAATAGTTTTTTTCCTGAACGCATGTTCTGTTGGCAAAAGCCTTTTAATTTCTAAGTGGCACCATCGATGCATTCTTCAACGTGCATGAATTTAAACGCACCCTCGTAGTTTAGGTCGGATGGAAATTTAATTTCACTCGCAAATAAGTCGCGAGTTTTAATCTCCTCAATCAACGGCTCGGTTTCGGGTCTCCGTCGTATTTTTTTCTGTCCAAGTAAAAACTTTCAACTTAAATGGCCAAACTCAGAACAGCAGTTTTTTATTTTATCCAAAAGTGAGAGTCCGCATGTCTCCTGTTAATGCTAAGTACTGTAAGAGTTGGATGTTTGACACCACCAAATTAAACAAGTCTCGCTGCTTTTTTTGAAAGAAATAGTCAAAGTTTGGTGATCTGCTTTTTAAAAAAAGACAGGTGACAAAAAAGGGTGTACATTTTCGACTGACATGAAGGTAAAAGCAGGATGATGGGAGGATAATGTGAAGGTGGAATAAGAGTGAGGGGGGCTTTTCCAAAAAACAAATGAAGAGAAGAAGTGGGACGAGAGACAGCATGGGCTTTTTGTGTTGGCACGCTGTTCGTGCACCGTGATCGCCCCCCCCCCAAAAAAAGGGAGGGATCAGATGAGGAAGAGAAATTCTAAGTGCTCCTTGCGAAGCTGAGAGCCCGAGGTTTGACGGAGCCGTGCAATTTTTATACTTGTCGGAATTCGTACCAGATGCATGACATGTAAATTGAGCTGGCAACAAAACACAGCCAGTGGGCAACGAAAGCAACCGAGGTCTGAAGTTACCCTAAAATATCTAAAAGTATTACGGAGAATAGATTTTGAATGACTGTGCCATTGTGGCTGCTGGAGGAGTTCTATTACGCTCCATAAAAAAAAACAGTTGGGGGGGGAGGGGGGGTGTTGAAATTCCTGCTTCACTTGTCTAACATTGCCAGTGGCCTTCAAAAAATCAATATGTCCAAAATTAGAGCGCTGTTCCACCAAAACCTCGATGATTACTCCCACGTCACCAAGAACTTCTGCGAACGCCGTCCTGAGCCAACCTGCCTTATCGTCTGATATCAGGTCCAAAGAGACCAACAATAAAACCACACATGCTTCAGAAAGGAAGCCGATCGAGCCAGAAAGTAGCACCACCTGCATCAATCTATCTACGCTTTCAGCTTCCTCTCTGATTACTTGATAACATCCTGTAACGAAAACAGCGTTTCCCGTAATTCTACCGACTGATAACTCCCTGCTCTCTTCCTTTCTGATGCAGCTTCCTGGGGCCCAGCAAAGGTTCGTCCTCGCCGTCAGCGGCTGCAGTCGCGCCACACCGAGCAGGACTGTGGCAGGTGTGGTTTTCATCATGCATATGCTAGCTGGCTAAAGCTCCAAAGTCGAAATCTGTGGGAGGATTTCCTCTGGCAGAAATTGGTGGCAGCAGTTCAAACATTACCAGGAGCGAGCGAGCGAGAGAGAGAGAGAGAGAGAGAGAGAGGGAGGGAGGGAGGGGAAGAGGGAGAGGGAGAGGGAGAGAGAGAGAGATCTTACCTGAAAACACACGACCCAACTGTGGATTAAATGCTGTTTTCATGGCATAATTTTCAGACGGATAAATTGCCCCCTTTGTTTGCCCACTTCCTTTCAAAAACACTTCCAGCAGCGCTTATCCTTCCACACTCAAATTTACAGATTAAACTATTTATAGATTTCTGTCCCAAAATACAAGCAAACAACCCAAGTCCTGAATCTCAAGGTCAAAGAAAACAGTTATTTGTTACAGTTATTTGAAGCAGCTGGTCAATCTGCACTAAACTGTAAACCACCTATGACATCTCACGGCTAATTGTAGCCACAAGCAGACACCGAAAGTGAAATTAGAATTGATATCCTTTAAAAAAACAAATATACAGTAAGTCAATGAACTCATTTATGAAGAAAATGAAGTAATTTGATTTTCTGCTGCTTTTTTTTATTCCAGAAATGTTAATCTTTTGTTGACAAATACCAATCTGATTTTCATGATCATCTGGTTGCTCACCAGCACATTCGATTTCAAGGGTTCCTTATGCGATAATGCGTCCCCTCTTTTCTTCCAATTTTCCTGCTAGGAAGCGCATTAGCGTGATTAGCAGGTGGCCCCAAATGTTGATTAATGTGATTTGATAGAGGGAGATAATTCTGCCTGCTGCCTAATATTTAGCTGATCCAAAAGACAATGGACATTAATTATCATTGTTACTAATGCCTCTGGCATGAAATATCCTCATTACCTATTCCAATCTAATTTAAACACCAGGAAAGAGAGGAAAGAAAGAGAGAGGCAGGGAGGGAGAGCGAGAGAGGGAGGGAGAGAGAGAGAGAGAGAGAGAGAGAGAGAGAGAGAGAGAGAGAGAGAGAGAGAGAAGAGGAGGGGGGGAGGTACAATTTAATATGCAAGAGAGAGAAGGAGAGAGATCAGAAAAAAAGATAGAAAGGCAGACGACTCTAGCCGGAGAGGAAAGACACAAATGTTTGCAAATGAAGGGAAAATGTACGGTATATATTTGCCATAAACAGAAATCACAGAAGAGAGCTGACCGATTTTATACCTGAGTGCAGGGAACAAAGGATCTACTATCACAAGACATACATTTAATTAAACATTGTCTCTCACAATGACCAATGTGAAGTTTTGCCTGAATGTTTGCTAGACATGTAAAGCTACAGCTTTGAATCTCCACTTTGTGCTTCACATTGGAGGAATCCAGAGGTTAACAGGCTCCCACTATTCCCAAACAGATTTGACTATTGCTGCTTGAGGGAGGGGTTTATTCGACCGCCAATTAACACACCCCGGGTATTTATTTCGTTGCTCCTCGGGAGACCCCGCGAGGATTCCCATTCACCACCTCTCGTACGAGGCATTTGTTTTGTTGAAGTGAGATAACTGATCCTTAGTCGGGCCCCTTCGAAACTGCCTCTCCTTGAGATGATAGAAGACCTGTGCGGAGCCTCCCTATCCAGCATTCAATGGGAAAACAATAAACAAGCCTGGAGGGGCAGCAGACAGAGAGATTGATATGCGTGCAGATCTGATCACTCAACCAACAGAAGCTCACTTTACCGGTTCTGTGCTTTATGCACATTTGTGTTTATGAAATTGCAATCGATTGTTTCAATTACATGCACGGCTGGACCATAACGTTGTCACAATTGATGTGCTACTCCGAGCCAACCTTTGTAAAATCCACTGAAGTCGACGGTTGCCGTGAAAAAGGGAAAAAGGAAATTTGGGAGTTTTCTTTTATCGCATTGCAGCGGAGCGGCTGAAGAAATGCAGGCGAGAAAAACAGAGTAAACAGAGACGTCCCAGACAACAAAGCTGTAGACTTTGTCCTGACCCTCGTCTGCAGCCACAGGCTCCGAGCGGCGACCATGAGAGCGAGATCACGGATCGGAGCGGCTGCATCTAGGGCCTCTTTGAACTGCCAAGGCACTTTCTCCACGCCTGTGTAAAGATTCCACCGATCTAAAAGGACCTCCGAGTCAAACAACGTCTTGCAAAGCGAAATGAGCCACCTAATATCCTGCAACCCAGCCAGCTGGTGAAAGTTAGAGCGCCACCATGACTGGAGTTGTCACCGGTGAAGGCTCAGTGCAGAAAACACGACTGCTCACAAAAAGGTCTCCTTACCGTCTGGTGAATAATTAAACACTTCATGCGCAAGATGAAATTTTAACGTCATCAAGAAGTGTAGGAGTGGGTGCATTCTCAGTTGAGTAGTTTTGACAGTAAGCTTGGAGTAAAGTGTGCATATTTTTCATAACAAGTTTGTTTCAGCCTAATAACTCCAAGTGACTTAGTTTTGTCGGTCTTCTCTTTACAGGCATCATTTTTGGGACGGAAATTGAATTTTTATTTGGTGTTGCCAGTGAATTTCAAGAAGACAGGGTTTGTACTTAAGAGTCCAACATACTAACAACAATCACTGACTACAAATCCTCACATCAAACGGCAACAAACCAATATTATCAGAGCTGTTGTGTGTCTACTTAGTGGATTTAGCCACTGAAGATTCCCACCATGAATGAAAGATTCAAAGACCGCCTGGGCTGAGCACCAAAAACGTGGATGGATGGCTTCATTAGGCTGCGGATGATTGGGATCAAGTGTTCGATGCATAACAAGCTTAAAATCTCGGCGTGGAACGCTTCCCCAAATGCTGTTGTTGCCATTTTATTGCCCTCCACAGAGTGGATGACGCCGTTTGGGTAAAGCGGTGCCATCGTTCCTGAAAATAAGGGTAAACAACGCAGTTTGAAGAGATAAATGTCCGCTGCTGCTTGTCTGTGGTGCAGGAAAAAGTACCACTACTCTTTAAACAGAAGCGACATAAAGTCAAAGAGAAATCAATTTTCACATCGAGGACATATTGTCTTGATTTTAATGTAATGTGGCTTTTATATGTGTGCGGCTCGATCTCAACGGCAGCATCCAGCTCAACTTTCTTGCGCTGCATATCATCTGCAAATAAAATACCAGCACGTGTTAATCAGTTAACAACGGCTTAAACAAATCAATTCCCTTCTCTTCTTTGCGAGACCTCTTCTTTCATTATTTAGGAGCTGCCGAGACCTTCGAGACCACACCTGTAATTACGGGTAATAAATTAAACTCCACTCGAATGGAGAGCCCTCCTGGGCCACGTTGGTGCTCAGCACACTGTGATGCCTCCCTTGTTGCCCTGTTTCTTTGCAAAGTAATCGTGCACTGACCAAATCCTAAACAACCAACGCGCCCCCCCATGGGGGGAATAAAAAACTCATTGTCTGCTTATTCGTCCTCTCTCGCAGCATCCAACTCGCCGCCTTGGCCTGAAGTCTTTCTATTCACCGAGGTAGCACTAAGGTTTTGATCGGAGTTTTATTCACTGTACACAAATCCCTGCCTTCTAATCCCCATAATTCCAGCAGATTGTATTGTCATTAACCGCTCACTAGCTGGTAAACACAAATCCTTCCACTTTTCACGTCGTAGTCCGTGGATAATTGCTGTATGCTCTCCTTCAGAAGCATCCCCATGGGTAGGGCCAAGCAGTTTGCAGTAAACACACACTCACACACACACACATACAGTTGTACTTGACCATGTAATATAGGGCTCCAGTGTAGTGGCGATCGCTAGGCAGAGGAAGGAAAGGCCTTGCACAGGTCTGCCATCGCTGACAGGGCGGACACAGTGGCTAATTAGACTGTGGAAACCTCCCAGTGGTGAAACACTTAAACGTCTGGTCTTTCAGCTGGAGCTCCAGGCTATAAGGATGCTCCCCGGTGTTTGGCACTCTGTGGTTTACCCAACAAAGCTCAGGACGCCTCCTCGCAGCTTTCCTTTTTTTTTTTTAACGGAAAAGAAAAAGTCAAAACACGAGTTAAAAATGAGGAAAAAAGTGAATTGTTTGTTTAGCGGAGGAACGAATACTGAAAAGAAATCGCTCGCCAGAGTCACAAGATCCTGTAAGCTTGGGTTTTGGCAGCAATAAGACAACTGTGTTATTTAGAAAGTCATAAAATGTAAAAAAAAGAAAGAAAAAACACGTTTAACCTTTTGTCAAGTATACAAACATACGCCCAGCCAATTTTAGTGTCTGTCGGTTTACTTTCTATCATTTCCAATCCGAGTAAAAGTGAAAAACTCACTCGTTTATGTTCGAAACATCATTCAATAAGAAATGTTAACTGGAAATTTACTTCCTACACTCTTTCACCACAGGGACTCACAGATCTTTTTGACACATTTCTCATCCTAACTCATTTTTTTCCCAATAAGTATGTACAGTGTGCACTCACACACCCCTCGAAAAAAATGAATGGCTTCATATAATCAATTTAAACAGTATCACAGCCCACCATTAAACCCAATCAACGTCAGATGGAAATCAGGCAGATACGTGTAAAACTGTTTGACAAAAGCACTTCTGATGTTTGCAGCTCCGCACTGATACCATCACATGCAATGATCCACCAGATAGAGACTTGAGTGAGACTGACTCCTGTAACTCAATATATGCAAATGCCAGCCTGGCAAGGTTCACTTGTAGCGATTATCCATGTACAAGATCTTTGATTAAGCCAGCACGGTGCAGTGTACATTGATTGAAAGAGCGCATTTCCAAACGACCCCTGTGTCTCATTACAGTTTTTTTTTCTCCTGCCTTTAACCCACTCAGTGAATACCAGTAGGTGTGGTGGTCGTTATTCCAGCCCATCATAATCAGTCAGGCATTAAATAAGGATTTCATATCCTAAACAAGAGCATGTTTTATATTCATCCGATATTAAAGATCGAATAAATCTTCTGCGAATGAGGTCTGAAAGGTAACAGAAAAGATTCGCTGCAACAACCTTAAACTCAGACACCTTTGTGGTTTCAATCATTTGTTTTATTACAAATAGGTGGCGAGTTAAAGATATCACTAATGTCACAAGAAAGAAGTATTTGAAGATGGGCTGCAACATCTGGCAACCAGCATCAGACAAGAACAAACAACAGCTCACCGAAATGTGTAACTCCCAGGTAGGTAAGAACTGGCAACCTGATGTCCTGATGTACAGCTGGACGCTTGATGTTGGGTTTATCCCTCCATCAATCAAACCATCATTTCGTGGCGCAAAAGAACTGGATATGAACTGCGGTCCGAACGTATCTCAATGCTAATTTTGTTGAACAATAGATTTTGTTACCGGCAGCTCGCGGGCACTCCGAAAAAAAATCCAGTCCGCGTGTTGGATGCATTTTTGATACACTGGTCAAAAGTGATCGCGGAGCAATAACACCTCAGCATGTTCGAGACTGAGGTGTGACAAGAGGGACCTGCCCAACATGAAAACTGTGAGTGACATGCCGCTGCTTGGTATGTGCTTCACTTCACACTCATCTGCTCCCACAATGATGGACAGCGCACACACGCATTCATCTCCACGGGGAGAAATGTTCCAGGCATAGGCCATACAAGACATAAATGATCCACTGCGCCCGAGGAATATGTTACAGTGGGTTCATTCATTCATGTTGTCAGCAATCTATCTCTGCTCCTCTCTCTCTCTCTCGTTCTCTCTCTCTCTCTTCAAAAGAAAGACTTCAGCTCCCCTGCTGCATTTCAGCTTCTGTAAGCATTCCCTGGCTTTGCCGCACATTATTTTTAAATTCCTTATCATACATAACACAAAGGATAATCCTCGACTCACATCGACAAATGCCGCAGCGCCAGTTTATCACGCAAGATTAATAAACATGTTTTCATGATTTAGGGAAGCTGTTTCTTGTACAATACCACAGCGAATGTAATCGCTCAAGACTCCAGCAGAGACATTAATGCAGGAGAGCGTGTGCACTTTGTAACATAATTAAAAGTTGTCCAGGGGTAGGGACTGCTGCAGGGTGCAATTACTCATAACTGCCAATGTGATAACATGAAAGTCTGTGGATAACTGTATTGTACGAAAAATTAAAACACGCCTCAAATCGGCGAGACACTTTCTGTCACAGGTTGTGTGAAAGTGTTCCGCACGGGGACCGACACAGGGACGCGCTCCAATCCTCAGCGACCTCTCTGACGTGACTGTTTCACTCGAGCACCCCAAACTGGGCTCGGGTGTAAAAGTCAAGAGAGGTTGAATAAGTGGACGGTCGGCGCTGCGGCGGTTTCTCCGTCGCAGCGGCCGAACACGCAGCATTTCCTGTCTCGCGACTGCCCGTCGTTTCTGCCACATCAGTGAAAACTGCTGATTCTTGGAGCCTGCCCGCCCTGCAAACACCTGCGCTTTCATGACAGCCATTTTATATCGCAGCAGATTTTTTGTTCCTTTTTTAATGGGCCGTTGATTTGGCGCTCACAAACAAAAGCAACGTGAAAATGCATTCCAAACCATTCACAATGTAGTTTTGAAGCCACTAAGCTCGTCTGGGTTGGATGCTGCATATAATTAATGTCTCATTGTTTGTGTTCGACGGGGTCATTGAGGTTAATTGAGTCTTACTTCAAAATTCTGGCTGGGAGCCACACGTGCAGTCTTTACTGTATATTCACTTTAATTAATATAAAAGGAGTAGGCAGCCAGCCTTGCCAAGCCTAATGATGGGCAAATGCTGTGTAAACAACAACAAAGGCTGGCCCTGTTCAGACGCCTGTGCAGCATTAGCAGACATAGCGTCTAATCGTGCTGTGGCTGTCGCCACCGCTCCCTCTCCCTCACTGATAGATAGGCTACTCGAGTGAACTGAGTAGAGAGCGCAGATAACCTCCCAAACAAAGCCTTGTGGGTATTGGCGACTGGAGCATTCGCGACGCGTGTCATGATATCAGCCTCTCACTCCGCCACACTTTGAAGCACTCTCCGGAGATAGTAAACACACTTTAAGGGTGCCCGTTTATGGCCTTTCCGTCGCTCCAGTCGAACCCCCTCCCAGTAATTAGCCATATGTTTTTGAGCATATCCCAAGCTTGTAAACCTGAAACAGAGCAGTAAACCGAGTGCAGCCCCACTCCACCTCTCGGCCAGAAAAAACTGCCATAAGTTTATGGTTAAAGTTGTATATTCAGGCTACTGTGGTATTGAACTCTAACCAAATAAGCGTAGTTTTCAGTCATTTGTTTTCACAATTTGAACTGATCAATTAATGCAAATCTATTAGAAAAAAAAGGAGACGAATTCTATTCATCATGAGGCCCAAACTTGGTCTCTCCATAAAGATTCTTGCGTTCTGGACAGAAATGTTGAGATGTTTATACTGTAGAAGTCACCTTGACTTTCTTATTAATTCATGGAGAATATTGCTGGAACAAAATCCAAGTTTTTGACGATCTGGGTTTTTTTTTTTTTTGCCAATCAGATGTGTTTCAGTCGTTTTCTCTTTTTAATCATCTGCCTCTAAAGCGTCTAGAAATAATGTGATTTCTTTCTACACTCCCATAATTTTTAATTACTTCGTGGTCGTGCTGCGATTTTGGACTCAGGAGCCCAGAGAAGAGGTGTCAACATGTCTCACATCAGACATTTTTTCTGTCAAGTGTGAAAATTTCACTGTGATGCATTATGTTAACATTAAAGGACTGGATGTAAACATAACCAGTATAACACTGTATAGGTCAATTTATCATCGTCAGGATTTAAATGACATTATGTCATTGCTAGAACTTATATTTGTTAAAATTCACAGTAAGTTAACAGAAACAATTCTAAAAAGCCTGTTAATAACATTCAAGTACATCTTTGTTTACTTGTAGATGCAAAAATTCGCAAAGATGTGATTTGGAACAATATTAAAAAACATCTTAAGATTTTTTTTTTCCTTTTTTGTCACCACAACAATGGACTGGATTGTTCGCCCTTGATTGCAATCAGGTCAACAGAAGAGCGCTATAACGTACGCGTGCTGTGAATTGCATCAACATCTTTTTTTCAAGCCGACCACATTTCTTCAGTTTTGAGAACATGTTAAATTGTGTCAAGCAAACAAATCCCATCAAGAAAAATGTGAAAAAACAGAGTCTGCACGGCAGACGCAAACGGACAAAAACAACATCGTGATGGTGAGAGCGTTGTGATGACAGCCGGAGTGGAGGTCAGGACTGGAGATGCTCCGCGTGCGCCGAGGGTCAAGCGCAATCACACCGAGTTTTACGAGGAACAAATTAATCACGCCGTGATTGCTCTCTATAGGTTCTCTAGCAGAAGTGTACAACTGTCATTTTAATTCGCCGGCTCCGCCTGCTTGACCCCGCCGGTCTCCTCCAACATCAAGGGCCCTCGTTCACATGAGATCCGAACAATCGTGGATTACGTTATTGTCAGAGAATAGTTGCTTTTCACTTTGTCACGGGCTCATATAGCCGTCTCTGTAGCCGTGACATTTATCCAGTCCTTACTGTAGCTTCCACTCACCTAAAGTCTAAATATAGAGGTGCTGATTTAAAGGTCATGAAACTGTGGCTGGATTTTTTCCCCCCACTTTTACACACGCGAACAAACTGCTCCACGATTATAAGCTGGCATCCAGTGCTTATTGAAGATAGATGACGGGGATGATAAGGATGATAACGCTAATAATTCAATTGATAAATCAGGTTGGTCAGGAATCTATTATTACTCGGTGCCTTTCTCATCTATAACCAGTGGCTGAACCCCGCTAGCAGTCATTTCCCATCTCACAGACTGTCTGGATGACTGATCAGGGTTGTGATTGTCTCCCCTCTCCCCCAACGCACCACCGCCACATACGTCAGCAGCAGCACATACATCTTGAGCGGGCTCTAACTCCGAGCCAGTGCAGTCGAGAGCGCCAGTAAATGTTGCAATCAACGGCAGAATTGGGCCAATTCCTCATAACCTTGTCTGCACATGGCACCTTGCCTTGAATCATAAGAGCGTCAGGCGCTGGCAAGTGTTCACTCTGTCAGCAGAGTGGCTATATTGCCCCAGTGCAGTTGAGGAGGGTAAATCGACATTTAATTATCTGTGTCTGCCCACAAAAGCTGCATGGGCATTGTAGATCCGATGTAATGGGCTCGCTACAAATGTTGCCATGATATCAGCGTGTACTGGGAGGAGTTGGGTGACATCTCAGCCCATTTCCTGCGGCCGTGTGCGGACTTGTGGTGCTGTTACCTGGTCCGGACCAGAGTTTTCAAAACAAATGCGTGCAAAGTTCCCATTTGGCCCCGAATGCTTAGTTTGGCAGTTTTCTCATCGTACAAAGAGATGAGAACTGAACACATGCAGAGCGTCTGCTGTGAAGCAGATTCTGGGATGTTGCACTGACAACAATGCTGCGTTCCACTAAATGCAAGTCAGTGTACGCTGGATCACTATGGCGGATACTCACCAGCTGAGAGCGCAAAGACAGCTTCAAAATATATGGAGAAGAAACATGAACCTTAATTACGGTGCGCCGCGAGGATTTGCTGCATCTAAAGTTTGTGTGTTTGGTCCTCTCACAGTTGTTTTCTGTAAAGCGTTTCCAACACACACGCACACATGGAGCTCGAACCCATTCTTGCTTACATTCGGGAAGGAAGCAAGGTCGGGAAAAGATGGCCAGTCCACCACAAAGAAAGGAACGCACGTATTAAAACTTGTGGACAATCCAGTTGCTTATTGACCTCATATGTGTGTTTGTACACAGCTGGGGGAAAGCTGGAAGACACACGGAAAACCAAGGCTCCACCCAGACACGAACCCAAGACTTTTCACTCCCTCATCACACCCCCCCGGTCTGTCAATAATCAAACTTCGTCAGTGTACATTTGCAGGCCGGCCAAACCTGCTTTTCTGACACACCTTGTCCACCTGCTTGGTGCAAACCAAGGTGTTAATGGCAGTGTTCACACGTCCACAAATGGACCGCCCATGCGCGGCAAATGTACCCGGGTTCACTTCAGCCACATCGAACATGACAAGTTGGAACAGGCTTCAGGACTGTGCTGCGTGGTCAAAGGCAGATATTTTGGACAAAGGGTCTCTTACTTGTGATGAAAAGCCAAAGATGGATTATTCAATGGCAAACATCAGCCTTGGATACCTCCAAACAGATCTTTGTCATGATCTATTCTTCTGTGAGATCAATACAACTGCTTCATAGTTTGAAAAGTTGACTCGCAGGTCTGCTGATGAAACAATTATCTTTTCTTTGAACAAAGCCAAAGTAACTTTTTACCTACCCAAAAAGCAAATCCTATGAAACCCCCCCACCACAAAAAGTCACCTCATTTCTAACCACATTATACATAGAGATGAGTTCCCATTGACCATTGTTGAGGGGAGGTGTTCGATCTTCAGCATTATGTTCAGTCTGGTGGCAGAGTTCTTTATGTTTCCCGAGAACAGAGAAGCGAAATCAATAGTGAAAATGTTTCACAATGATGCGTTTGTACGGCTCGATCGAAGTAGCAGCAATTTTTCCAAATAATTATGAACAATCTAACCTCTTTGGATTGCACATCTTCTCTCGCCAATCACAGACATATAAGCAAGCAGTGAAAGGCGTTGTGAAAATTGATTGTCCTTTCTCCTCTCTCCAAATCCCAGAGAGAAAGGAAAAAGAAAAACAAATGTGTTGATCAATCTCGTCACACAAGTACAGCTCTTGCCAGTGTCTCCAGCTTTACAATGGGGACTTGATGCTTCTGAAGCCATTACTTATGACCAACTTGCCAGACGAGGCATTGATCGCTGGCCGGTTGTGAATGCAACAGCAATCATTTCACAAAGAAAAACCTGGAGCTGACTGCGCTGTCATGTGTGGATGTGTGACCCGCCTAAAAAGTGTGGACTGGAACGGCGGCTTCGTTTGCCAGAGTTTTTCTTCCAGCAGTGGTCACTGTTATAGTCGGCGCTGTACCGCGTTCTCCTCAACGTTTCTTTTTTGCTTCGGTGCGGAATCACATCGCCGCATCAATCATCCAACTCTACGACTGGTCAGCTGAATTCTGCTTGCGACAGACTACTTTATTTAATGATGACTTTCACAAATCTCACTATCCCTTTACATAAACTGGACGTTGTCCACATTGTCCATATTTTGTGAGGCAGACAGTCGGCATTTAACATTGCTGTTTTATTTAAACTCCTGAATTCGGATAAAGAACACCAATACAACATGATGTAATGCTGCATGCAAATTAAGACTGGTAACTCGTGTAAAAATATCATAATACACTCATTCTGCTGCAGTTCCAAAGAACAAACATTGCTCCTCTAAGTCTGATCTGAATGCGATCGTTTTTTTTGGACTGTAAAATGAGAGATTTTCTATCTCTTCTTCCACATTAAAAAAATATTTGATTTCTTTTATTTTTTTTCCTGTATTGATTTTAGTGATTTCAAACCATTTGGTCTTTCCTAATAACCCTCCTGGCACCACTCGCTTTACACCAAGACTGCCAAATTGTATTTCTCTTTTTTCCTCATAATGGTAAAAACATTCTAACATATGGTTCTCCTCACAATGAAGGGTGGGGGGGGGGGGACTAAACTGATGACTGCATGACGATTCGATGCCAGCTGGTGTAAGAAACAGAAACAGCACAAATCCACTTGGCTTCAGTGACTATTTAAAACCTCGAAAATTGACTGAGACACTCCATTTTATGCTCCGCATTCCCTCTGTGTCACAGTGGGGATCTCTGCTGCTCCTGGGGCCGACTCCCCCCGGTTATCAGCCCAGGTGATTGAGAGCACAGACCGCCGACTCTCTATAGAGGGCACCCACAGACCCGGAATGTCTTGTTTGCGAGGGCTGTGTACATTTTGTATTTGAAAGAGCAGCAAGTCAATGAATCTCGATAATGCGAGAGCCGGGCCACATAACTCACATTGATAGTCCTTACATTGTGCCAAGAGGCGATAAATCTGCTGCGGGAGACATGAATATGCAGTGGCAGTCAGTCTGGCTTGTTCTTGCTTGCATGCCCCCTGATGCACAGTTTATTCCTCTCCCCCATTCCAAACAGAAAAATAAAACCAATGAGCCGCAGCACCGTCTCATCAACAGCATTGTATTAAGCACCCAAAAAAATGTCGCAGAGCATTTTTCAAAATGCGCTTTAATAACTGCAAATCATTAATGTATAAAATGCAATTTGTGGCGTTCACTTATCCCAATTTTAGGATCCATTTTCCCTTTTTCTGATGTCAAGTAAAAATTGATTTTTTCACGGAAATAAATCATTTATCCCTTTATCAGTGAAACAATCTGTATATTAAACTACCCCAGCATCACAATGTGAATCATTTAGAGTGGGTATTAAATTTCAAATGCAATTTTTTTTCCATTTTCTTGATCTAAATTACTCCGATACAAGTTTTTTTTCTCTCTAAATGTCTGAACGGAAACAAAAAACTTATGGTAACAGTTGAAAATAAACAGATGTTTACATACAAGCAGCCCAGCATCCACTGCAGTGCTGGGACACGCAGGAGCAGCAGGAATTCGATGTGTTTGTATATGGAACCTGCAGCTGGTGTTTGACGGCTCTTTGGAAAGAATGAAAAATGGACGGACAGATAAACAGCGAGCCGTTACGCCGGATTAATGTACTCATTGACACAGACAGAATGTCTCAAATAACTGCGATAAGAAGTCTGCTTTGTCAATGGCCCAGCGCTCAGCTGACACTTATTTCCCTCATGCAAATAATTTATCCCACTCACAGTGCTGCAGGCAGTTTTTAGGGGGGAGGGGATGAGGGGCGGGGGAGTTCCCTTAGTTATTGCCTATGGCAAAGAAATATGTTGCAATTTCCATCTCAGTTCTGGGTAAAAAAAAAAAAAGGAGAAAAGAAAAGCTGCATCCACAATCGCGACCACACAATAACACAAACCGCACATCCCGTCATTAAATGTGTGTGTAAATTCGTGCCATATGTCGCTGCAAGTGTCTGAGGAATGTTTGGGACGGAGGGAAACCGTCGAATCCCTTTCACCTCCGCGCTGCACTTCTTGGACATAGTTGACAAGTACGCGTAACGACGCGTGCCTCTAGTGGCACCGTGGAAAGGAGGGTCGTCAGACGCACGCAGATGCGCGGGCTCCTGCGCTCCCCTTCCTTCGCATGCAGCTCCAACTGGAAGATTGCAACAACCAAAAAAATGAACGCGGAGTAACAGAGCTTCATTTCAGCAGGCGTTCGCCGTCGTCAATGAACAGCTTACTGCAACGGCCGTGCGCAACTGGAGAGGAGCGTCGCGGAGCGGAGCGGCTTTCCGTCACTGCGCCCTGGACTGTCAGAGGACAGGCAGGAGTGATTCAACAAACAGCTTTTTGAATCTGTAAAGTGTTTCGACAGTCCTCGGCGCACTCCGCAGCCTTGCTTTTTTTCCCACCCTCTCTGTTTGTCGATCTTTTTTTTCGGAGGAACCGTTTGAGGCACCTCAAAGTTCCGCAGGCGCAGTTCTCTTCCTCCACAGCGGTGCAGGAGTCCGGCTCGGCTGTTGCCGTGGTACTTGCCAGTAGAAAGATAGCATCGTCGGTAGGAGGGGATACAGAGACTCCTGCAGGCTACTTGTAGCAGCCCGCGATCGCAGGTGTTTCGCTGATTCGCCTGTGAGGGACTGGAGGCTTCATCCTTGATCGAGTCGCTCTCAGACTTGTGAGAAAGAGAAAAAAAAAGCGCGAGAAACCCCGGGAGAATGTTGCACCAAGTACAATGAGCGCAGGTTTGTCGCAGACACCAAAACCCATTAATGCTCCGTCGAATTCAGTTTTGATGAGCGATTCTGACTTGGAATTTTAAAAAAGTGGATCCCGCGACTTTACAACCATGAGAAATACTTGGCAGCCTCCCCGGAGTGCGTTTTGGGAATACTGGACCTCGCTGATGGCGTGTCTCTTTTGGATTCAGTACTCTCACGGGATGCCTCACGTTATTCGGATAGGTAAGTTGTCCCGCATTTACATCAACACACACACAAAAGGTTTGGGTTGTAACCTTGAAAGTTGCGCCCGCATTCACCGCGGCTCCCTCCGCCGCGTTTTGGCGGCGGCAGCAGTTACTTTCAGTAGTAACTAAGCAGCAGCCCCCCTCATTGATGGCTCGCCTCAGTGGGGTCGCGGTGCATCTCCCCTACATTTTTCGCGTTACTTAAACCAGCGGGCAGCAACAGGAGAGACGTGCATTAATGCACACGATCGCCCCGTCAAATTCGAGCTGCCTTCTCCACTCACAGAGCGTGCGATGAAATATTGTGGGTTACTGTGACCTCCACGCACTCTGCTTTGTCTGTTCCATTTTCTCCAGCCAGCGTGTTGAGTCACCAGCTAAATTCAGGCTCTTTGCCATGCCTTCTGGAGGGAACTTTTTAAGGACAGTCTGGCAGGGGAAAAAACGACTTTGAATGAGGGAAAAATGGTCGAACGAGAAAGTTCTCAGCCATGGACATTTTATTATGAGGACGATGAATAAAGTTTTCTTTTATATTCCGGGATAAGACCCCCGAGATGCTCAATATTACATAAAAGCAGGGTAATTGAAAGTTACCGCGTGCAGGTAAATCATGTTTACTCCGTTTACGCACAGCCTCCTGCGAGAGTGCCGTCTTTGTCTTTTTGCAATCACTCACTGAGGAACAATGTGGGATTTGTCATTCGGCGGCTGGCGACGCGCTGAAACATTTTGCGCGGCCGAAGGGACGAGAACAGAATGAAGATCAATACGTTTTTTGTCACCGGGCAAATCGTTTTTGACATTTGGCGGAGTGCCACGCAGGACAATTACTCAAAATGGCATTGGCCCACATTAACATGCCACTACAACAGCCGGGAGTACAGGCAGGGAAAGTGAGAGCATCTTAATGGCATTGGGGGGAGGGAGGGGGGGGGGCTTTTTGTCTTCCAGGTGTAAACGATGAGAGAGAGTGGAGCAGTGTTAAAAATAATATATTCCATATCTGGTTCTCCAAGTAGCTAAATGGCCCCCTGTGAACCCCCCTGACGTCTCTGAACACCATCAACACCTTACTCTGAATTTCTGATTCATAAATCCTCACAAGATTTGTGGCGACCCCCCCCCCCCAAAAGTCCCTTTAATTGCAATCAAACATACCAGTTTTCACCACAGCACGCGTTACAGCTAGTTTATAAGGCGCATTAACCTTGAGGGTCTGTTTCTGACCTTCCGCGCGCTCTGTTGACCCTCTGGAGGATGGAAATTGTGAATGAAACCAGGGTGATCCTGGGTATCACAGGCAGCCAGCGGGCATCCAGCCTGAACCTCTGATTGACTTTTGCACTCGGAAGAGCCTTGACTTCTGACATCGCTGCATATGGACTCTGGTGACGTCTCGAACGCGGCACGGATCCTAAAGCTCTCTTCAGGCTGATGTGAACTGAAACAGTTTGGTCAAAAGGCCATTTCCCCCCCCGATTACTGTGTGTGTTTTTGTGTGTTTCTGTAGTTACTGAGGCAGCAGCTCAAATGAAGACCTGAAATAGATTTGACAGGCTTTGTTTTTAAAAATGTCAAAGTGCTGAGACAAATTTACCCTGAAATGTGCTACAGTCGCACTATTGCTTTTTATAGAATCTATCATCGCTCACGGTGCAGGAGCAGTTTGTTTTGTGTGCCAGCGTGTGTGTCTGCGCGTGTGTGTTTCTGTGATTGTATTTTGACAAGCTGGGAAGAGGGACATGTAAGAGAAGGTTGCTGAATTCTCCTCAACGCCAAAAGAAAGAAGGGGGGGGGGAATCAAAAGGGAAGCGGGTGCATGGGATCTCTCGCAAGTACGCATTCATGTAAAATAGTCGTTTGTTTTTATTCAAGCCCGACTTCAAAAAAATGTGCAAATAAGACAAATATTTTGTTAAAAAAAGCATTTAAATAATTTAACACTCAAATCATTGTGAATGAGCTTCAGGACACACAATGTGCAATGTTTGTGCAATAGTGCAAATGTACTGTAACGTCCTGGGTGAAAAGCGCTGCTCTGCTCAGTTTACTGATTCATTAGGGATGAGCTGCTTTCGGAGTGGGTGTGTAGTGGGCCCAGTTCTCCCTTTTTTCCTCTCTCCTTTTTCAATTGAATCCTTGCTGTGGACGTCTGTGAGAGCGCTCTGTGTCACAGCCACCCAGCTAAAAACCAACAGAGGGCTCTCTCATCGTCGGTGCGCGGCGGCTAATGTCGCCCCTCAGCACTGGTTACCAGCACAAGCGGACCAGTGAGATTCAGGGAGGTGGGCGGTGGTGTTTGAGCGCGGTGCACTCTTGTCGGCGCTGTGTCTGCTCTTGGTTAGGTGGCTTGCAGTTCTCCAAGTACACCATCTGGGTAATGGTGGGCATCCAAGGTAGAGTTGTTGCCATTGATTTTAGTGCTCTTACAGTGCATCGCTCTAAGTTGAGGCCAGATGGTCGCTCTGTCTCATTCAGCAGCTTCTATTTGTTGGTGGGAATAAAAGACGACTCCTCCTGTATTTGTCCTCTCACATGCTGTGCTTCTCTTTGGTCTCCCTCTGCTCGCCTTTCTCTTTTTTTCCCCTGACATGTTTTGCAACCTCTCATCTCATCGAAGGAGCTTTTCGGTTGATATACGATCATTTATTTTGCAAAAAAGAGAGAAAGATGTCAGCTCTCTCTTTCTCTCACTCTAAAGATGGCATGTGTCGATAATTTTTATGTTTGCCAACATCAAAAAAAATACAGAATAAAGTCGTGCTCTGATGATACGATTAAATATGATAGCTGATTTATTATGAATTATTCTGCAAGCGGCATGTTGCCTGTAATTTATTAATGCTCTGCATGTACATCTTCCAGACAAGGGTCAACCAAATTGTTAAAATTGCTACTATTGAAAAAAAAATCACAACACAATCACTCAGTGGAATCTATTGCTCGGCCATACTGTTACAAGAGAATTACATGTTTTCTGGCATATCTGTGAATTGATGAAAGTAATCTATCATTTGTTGTCTTTTTTCCCTTTCGCTCTCTGAGGTTATTCACTGCCTGACAGGGATTTATTGAATAATCAATTACTTTATCTACCTAATACTTAAAGCACTTAATCAGTGCCAGTTAATCAATCTCCCTCATGATTCCACGTTGATTTCATTTCCTCAGCTCCTCACTCAGCCTTCACAACACCTGGCCACATGCATTTTTCATTTCGCTTCCCTAAAATGCTCCGAGCAGGCGAGTCTCCAGATTTAATTATTGTCTGCGGACCCCCCCCCCCCCCCAAAAAAAAGCATTTAAACGTACGCTGACAAATGTGCGGCGCTTGAAGCTGCACGCAGCGCGACCACTCGGAGGCTTCCCTGCGATATATCGGGCTTGTGGTCACCACTTTTTGGTTGGAGTCCCCGAACACGGAGACACTTCAGTGGCTCGTCGTTATCCCCGCGCGGGCAGCAGACAGAGACCGAGAAGTTTTCATGTGATTAACTCCTCTGGCGAGCTATGGAGAGTGCACTCTCCACTCGCATGCTCCCCGAGATCCTCCACGACGGGAGGTTTTTGTGCAAATGTCTCATCTGAAATGACTCAGACATATTTCAAGAGACTGCAAAAAGCTGTTATGGTACTTTGCAATTCTGCTTTTAACAAAGTCAAATCCAAAGGGGTGCTTGTATTGAGAATTACCCAAAGGAGGATAATATGGCTGGGTGGGAAGAGTGGGAAGAAGGGGGACGCTGGCTGGCAAAAAAAAAGAAGGCAGCATCGAGTGATGAAAAAGAACAATGAGAAGATGTTGCATCAAAAGTTGTATCAAATTAAGATGGCCATCAGTTGCTGAGTGGAAATGAATATTTCATTTTCATCTAAATTTAATCTCTCCCTTGACAGAGGGAGAGGAAGCAGGGAGAAGCCTGCTGGCGGAGGCTTGGGGCCGGGAGTTGTTGTGGTGAATATGAACAAAGGCTGGTAGAGGTCACAGAAGAATTGGATACACAGAGAAGCTTCTTTGATGTGTAATTCTATTATCTCTCAGTGAAAGCAGAGATTGAAATGGGAGGAATACAACTGTTGTCTTACCTGCACTAACATACCCCTCTTCATCCGCTTGTATAAACATGAACGGGTAAACGGACGAGCAAAAGAAAAAAGGCTGCCAACACTTTTTCTGTGTCTCAGCCGCACACACACACACACGCACACACGCACACACGCATGCACACACGCACGCACACACACACACACGGACCGGCGCTATATAAACCCATACTCCATCCACAACATTTTCTAAAACATATGTCTGGTCTCAGTGGGCCTCTTGTACACAATCCAATTCCATTCTCTTTGTCAGCACACTCGTGGCTCATCATTAGCTTCAATCTCGCTGATGAGAAACGGCAGATGTTCGTTTTGTTGAGCGGAGGACCCGTCTCCGAATGTGCCTCCTTCCCCGCTCGCCTGTGATCCCGCACCAATGCCTTGAAGGAAAAGGGACATTTTTCACTTCCATAAACTCATATGAGCTCCAAGCGTATCGTAATCGGTCCTTCCTATGGCATCGGGCCTGTTTTTAAGTCACATTGACGAAGACAATCAATGAGTATGAAACCTCGTGTGTGTTCAACTAAAAACAGACGTTCAATAAATAGTGCAATAAACACATTACGTGCTCACGGTGTGTCTGATCGCTACTATTCGCGCGTCAAGCCAGTGCAGGTACTTAGCTCCATGTTCAGTCACACATAGTAATGATCATCCAATAATCCGAGCCACTAGGGGCTAATAGAGCGGATCTACCAACCAGTAAGATAATCCTGTGACACAGCAGGGCCCTATCTAGCCCCGGCTAGCTTAGCCTAGCCGCTGCTCGCACACCAGATGGTGTTTTCATATCACACTACAAAGTGGTTGCTCGGCAGTGAAAGGTCTGCTGCAAGCATATGCCTCTGCCTATTGAAAGAAATAAGCCAGCAAGTTCCCTATGGATAGAACGCAATCTCGTTTGTTGTACAAACTTCGTTGTGATGTGAATTTTAAATGCTGTTTTCAGAGCACTGGCGTCCCCCTGTACTCTACTGTGATATGTATGATATATTGTGCTACCATACAGAACACAGCCCAAGCTGAGGTCCGGGACCCTGTCAGGGATCACCAGAGATCACAAACAGGGCCAGGACCTCTGCCAAGCCCAGATGCGTCTAAGAAATGTAGCATGTAGATCCGACCTGGAAAAAATGATCAATGCTTTTATTTTGAAGGCTCCCTGTTCTGCATGTGTCTGAGAGTGTGTGTTTCTGCCAATGTTTGGCTTCACTGTAATATTTGGGCAAATATTTGAATGAACAAACAGTGATGAAAGAGGGGGAAGTCCACAGCGTTTCTTAGAGGGAATTAAGAGGTGGTTGCCTAAAAGTAGTCAGTTATTTCAGTGTACTAATACAGTACTGTGTTTTTTGCAGAGCCACCAAAACATTTTCTGAAGGCAGTTTTTCTACTGAGCATTTTAATATTCTAAGTACCAGAATCAATGCTCTTTTTGCTCATTTGTATGTGCGTATGAGGGTAGAAGTCTCGATGAATAATATCAGTAAGCCTGAATGTCAACTTAACAAATTGACTCACTTTGTTTTGAATTTAAGAAAACTGGGAAAGATTCAAATAAAAGGAAAGTGATATAACACTGAGGAATGCGTCGGTACACAGATGAAAGAGCAAAATATATCAGGGAAGAAAAGAAAAAACGCATCCGGTGCTCGAGGTTTTTCAGAGAGGGAAGTCCACAGTTTGGGGCCATAGCAACTAAAAGCTGACCTCTTCTCCTCAGACTGAATTCAGACAGAGGACCTCGGAGTAAACATGCAGCAGGCTGAGTGAGGTGGCTCTCGCTACAAGGCTGCGGATGCATTTGAAGACTGAAATAAAATCTCTTCTGAAAAGACACAAGCTGGAGTGAAAAAAACAAGGCCTCCATTTTGTAAACTCTTTCTGTTCCTTTGTTTCGTGTTGATAATTCAGATTTTCCTTTTAAAATAAAAACAAGCCTTTCAACAACTTCCAACACTTCGACATGGAAACGTCCAACGAAAGCGCCAACCTGATTGATTTGGTCCACGCAGGGCTCGGGTTCCCCCACGGACCCCCGCAGGGACTGCATGTCATTGCAGCGGGACGTGCGCTTTTAGGATTTGACAGTGTTTTGAAATTCACGGCATGTCAATGTTGGCCATTTCCCAGCGAATGTTGCTGTACCAAGGCAATGAATCAAATTTCATGCTCGAGCCATTTGTCTTTATTACGCGCCCTTGTCCTTTCCGTTTGACTCTCCCATCTCAGCCCTCCTTGGGGCTGAAAAAGTCAAACAACATCAAAACAGTTTGAGAAGAAAGCTTGATCACGAGGCGTGTCACTCGCAGGGTCGCGCTCGCAATATCCCGCCGGTAATTAGAATGATCTTGTTGGAGGTAATCTGGTGATTATTTTTTACATTTCAGCATGGGGAGCAATTTGTCTTCACATATACAGACATTGTATACATTGGCAGAGGGCGCTTTTGGTGGCGCTCACAATAGGTGCACAAACCGCTGCAGCACAGGAGACAGAGGGAGGGGAGGGGAATCCAGGGTGGCTACACGGACGAAGCTGGGGGGACTCTTATTTAGCTTGGTAATTAGCTTGAACCTTTTGATCCCAATTTTAAAACTCGCCATGTTGCAATGCTGGCTCCTTTTGTGCGGTGCCCGCAAGCGAGATAAAACTCAGCCTTATTCCTTTGCCTTTCAAACGCCACGGCATTCACCGGCGCGGCATCGGCGTCGCCTTCCCGCTCCCCGCGAAAAGCGTCACTCTTATCTCTCCCCAGACGTTCTGTGTAAACTTGGTCACCTCTGACACCTCACTTACATACAGTTAGGCGCATGCATCGCAATAACAAGACCTTTTCTTCTGGCGGCTCTAAAGCAATCAGGCTCTGACAGCGGAGGTATCAGCCGCAGTGCACAGGTTTAAATCCTATTTAACTTGGGCTAAGGACAATGAATGGAGGGTGACACTGTTTCATTCTGCCCTTTTAATCAAGCTCTCATTGTTATAGGTGCACCGCAAATGTCAGGTCTTGGTTGTGTGATTCCCTCAAATTGCTGTTCCATGACTTTAGGGAGGTGTGCGCGCGCGTGTACGTATGTGCGAGTGTGTGTGTTGGGGAGAGCGAGGGAGTGGGGTGGGTGGGGGGAGAGGAAGTGGGAGTCTGTGCATGACAAGGGGATGTATAAGGGGAGCTGGCACAGAATCCCTGGAGCGTAGGGGTAGAGCAGGAGTTACTAATCAACTGTGAGAGAGCCGGCTAGAGAAGACTCACCCTCTATTTTCCCCCCAGAGAGAAAGAGAAGGAACAGATAAGACAAACCTCTTCAGGGCAAAAACACTACAAATAAATGGCTATCACCGAAAATATCGGGGTGGGGTGGGGGGGATCGGCAGGATGGGGGGGTGGGGGTCCTTTCCTCCACATTCTGTCTCACACATCCCCCTTCCTCTCCCCTCTTCCTTTTCATCCCGGCAATAACAAATGCGGAGACTAGCGCGGGAAGTGCATAAGACTCGGGGGTTACCTCCCGAGCCCCAGCGCTCATCCCTCCACTGATGGATAGCCGGGAGGTTGGAAGGCAATGTCAATTTAGTTAACACAGCCAATACCCAGAAGATTCCACTCAGCACTCGCCGTGTGAGCGGAAGGCAAGACAAGCCGGGATGCTCAGTCCTGCGCCTCAGCCAGTGTTTTTACCGGCTGCCGATCTACTGTCCAGGTCGCCCCCAGAGAGCAGCGTGGTTAACCACAAAATGTTCCCCCGTGACTCATCCCAAGACAGCCTGTCTGCATGTGGCCACCTTCCGATACACGGAACAAGACAGAGATGATCATTGACAGGGAGAGAGAGGAGAGGAGGAGGAGGGGAGGCTGACTGTGGGCGGTTTCAGGCTGGCAGTACATTTTAGTAAAGCCATTAGTGATGCTTGTATGAGTTGGGGCCTTTAATGTAAAGCCAGGAAATCGAGTCACTGGCTGTCCTGTAGGTTGTCTCTTTTTTTTCCTCCACCCTCTCCCCGATGAGGTTGGAGAAGTACAGATGGCTGTCATAGTAACCACTTAGTTGGCGATCTGGATTGATTCCTGGAGATTATAGCTTGTGATTAAGCAGCAGGTCCTCCCCCCCCCCCCCAAATCAATTCTCTATCACGGGGAGT
Source organism: Malacoctenus gilli (assembly GCA_032164315.1). Taxonomy (NCBI): domain Eukaryota; kingdom Metazoa; phylum Chordata; class Actinopteri; order Blenniiformes; family Labrisomidae; genus Malacoctenus; species Malacoctenus gilli. The sequence goes on from JASSRZ010000007.1 coordinate 6,894,876, forward strand.
TAATGACGAATTACGCTTCTGATTGTTCCTAAATCATGTTTTCCAGTCTCAAGTGCTTCTGTTTCAAGCCTCAATCACTTTTTTTCCTCCTCTCCTTTCGTGTTCGGTCCCGAGTGTTGCCGTGATGTTTTGCGTCATCACGACAATCGATGTCGATTGTAAGTTCCACACACTGGTTTTAAATATTTCTTGTTTTTGTGACAATTTGGACTTTACAGAAAATGTTTACAACATTTTCTGCTTTGTATGTCAAGCCCACGACACATCCCGTTAGAGAAGCTGCAGCTGCTGCTGTCTTGTAACTCTGCGAGAAAAATGCATCTCTTAGAACCATTTTTTTCATCCTAACTTCAGAGTAGCGTTTCTGACAAAATGAAAGTGAACGAACGCGGAGAAAGCTGGTTAATTCCTGATTTCAACCAGCCTGTGCTCCTAATTGCTTTTCACTGAGACTGCACATAATACCATGAAATTTTCCTGCGCCAATATAATCTGCAATCAGCAAGTATTATCTGGTTTGATGAAAAGGATCAATTGAAGTAATGCTGCAGTAATCGTATGCAAATTTAATGAGGCATCTGCAGTGTATTAGGCTGATTATTTCTATTGCCAAAGCAAACAATGCATGTCCTTCTAGCTTGTCATTTAGTCAGAATTGCGATGAAACATTAGCATTCGATATCATGGTGGGTTTTTAAAAACACGTTTACAGTTTCAATTTATATAGTTTGTGACATTTAACATCTGTTTGAATAAACTCTGTGTGTGTGTGTGGGGGGGGGGGCGAGAGAACTTCAGAGTCTCATTCATGTAATAAATGCTAAGTGTGACTTGAGGCCACAAGCAGCCGCCACAATGAGATGTACAACAGCTTGTTGCTTTAATTAGACGGTTGACTTACAAATGTACAGTGAACATTTTGAGTGAAGCACTTTAGCAATGTGTGCAAGACGTGGCAAGAAGCCTGGAAAGGAGAAGTGATCATCGCGAATAAAGGTACACAGAACATAAATGTCGCTGTATTTTTCCTCACAGTCATGCAGTATTTGTCCTTTAATCCCAATTCAATTTATGAGTACTGTTTAAAAAAAATCCTTCATTTGTTTGAAAGACCTCCTGAAGCTCCCTCCAACTTTACTGAGTCTATTTTCTATTCACTGCTCTGTTATCATCCGTACAGAAATTCAGGAGCATCGCAGCTATGACCACATTAAAAATAATTGGCATTGTGCTGTCACCACCAAATTAATGCTCAGTAATGTCCTGCTCAGCCTCTTTCTCCACTGTTCACATATGGATCGCCTGTCTGCCAGAGCAGTAATTACTCTAAATGTGGTTAAGAACGCTTCTCCTCTACAGGAAATGCAGACGACAATTCACAGTGTACACAAAAAAAGAAACACCCATTTAATGGAACTACTGGAAATGGGAGTTTAATAATCAGTCCGTTAATAGATCAATTAGCAAGAAAGCAGGTTCGAGGATTAGGGAAAATATTAGTGGAGTAAAAATGTCACTGTCATTATCTATTTATACATCCTACAGTCGTCTTCTTTTCAATACATGCAAGAGTAAATCATGACCTGAGGGCTCATGATTTCATTGGGGCGGGCGCATTGACTGCTCCCAAGCTGTCAAAATTAGAATTGCACATTTTAAACTGAACACACAATAACACTGCGCTGAATATAATAGGTCCATTAAACTGGCCAATGCTTTTAATTTGAAGGCACGAGTGGCTGTTTGTGCAAGTGTTTGGCCTCACTGTAAAGAGTAAAGTGTGGTTCCACAATTGTTTGGCAGAGAAAAAAATGGGTAAAAATAAGAGGGTGGGACAAGCCACCCAGATAATTGTTTAATTTCTTGGTGCTTCATTAATTGCTTTACTGAATTTCTTCAAATGTCTTTTACAGTCTCAATTCTCACAATGCCAGTTGCAAAAGTAGGTCTGTACATTAAAAACGGAACAATAGTTTTGTGAATTGGAGGGAATTTTCCCCCCAAAAAACACGCTTTTTAAATTCTGGCTTCGACTTGATGAAACGGTTAAAGTATTCTTATTTTAGAGTGGAAGTTTCATTGTGTTCACACTGTAAAATCTCTGCAGTAATCAGTTATGTTCACAATGATCTCCAGCTAATCACCGACATTGTGAAGTGTTTTCTCATTCCCCGGATTTTAAACAACAGCGGAACGTCCCTCTAATAGGCCACTCAGAAGAAACACAATGAAAAGTCTCAATAGAAAGTCTGATCACATTGTACAAATGCAAAACGTCCTGCTCTCGCTCATGACTTCTATCCCTGACACGGAAAAAAAAATCAACCATTATAACAAAAAAGGGCGTTTTGAAAAGGCAAACGTTATCATTTTTTCTTTAGCGCGGCGGCTCTAAGAGCCTGCGAGACGATCAGCCGTTTTGTGATTTGGATTTCCACTTTGTTATAATCAGGGTCAAACAGAGACAGACGAGAGACCTCACGATCTCCGTCAATAGTCTCGAACGAGGGGACAGGAGAGATGACAGGGTGGGCCTTCACTTCTGAGTGGAGCCTATTAGTGAGGGGAGCCTCTCCAGCCGCAGTCAAACTTTAAACAGCGAACAGGAGGGGATATTACATCTAATTACTTGCTGTGGTGCATTTGAGGATTGTGAGAGCGATCCAGCTGCAGGGCTGTCACACATTTGCCCATATATTAATTCATTTTTTGTTTCACATTATACATATCATGGCGCTAGAAAGGAAGCCCCCTCCCTGCTCCCCTCTCCTTGTCTCCTTCTTCTATTCCCCATCTTCCTGTCCGTATGAGAGGAGATAGCCATTGAAGTCATGTTCTTTTAAGCGGGGAATAGAGAAGCTTTTGTTTAGGTCCCATTCATTAGTCTCTCTCTCTCTCTCTGCCTTTTTTTTTTCCTTTTTTCGACCAGAAAGAAAATGTGACCCCGCTAACATATGCTCATTGTGTTAATCCCTCGCCAGGCTAAAATGAAAACTCCCACCGCTCACCTCCTTGACCCGTCCACCTTCTGTCTGCTCAACACACTGTATTACAAGACTTGCATTTCAATTCGCCAGCTCAATCACGGGGATCTCATGAGCTGCTGGTCGGGAAGCAATTGAACCTTGTTCAATCTGCTCCTCCTGTGTCTCCGATTCATTTATGACTATTTAAACATGTTAAAAGGCTTGGACAAAAAACTCTGGCAGAACCAAAAGTTCCCTCCTTTGCTTTTTTCACCCTCTTTCCTCTCTTTTTTTCCCCCCTCCAACACTTCATTTGATTGCAGCCCCGCAGCCACCTTTGCCTCCTTCCACCGCTTCCCTGGTCATCTGTGCACCTTGATTTGAGAGTTGAAGGCTGGGGGTGGGAATAACAGCACATGGAAATGGGCTGGTGATTGCCTTCTTTCCCACGTCGCGATGAAGGGCTTGAGTGATCGTGCCCCTCAGGCCCCTCCTTGGTGGTTGATTAGCTGGGGAGCCCTGGAGCTCTGGAGTGACACACTGGCTCATCAGACCCTGCTCAGCCTGTCAGGGACCCCCTTGATTGCACGGTGCTTCATAATTGTCCCCCGCTCTGCTTTTGTGTCCGCCATGCCACCGCCGCTGCCGTCGTCTCCGCGACATGTCGGTGAAAGCAGCACGCGGTGCTCGACGTTTCCCTGTTTTTTTTGCTTTTTCAAAGAAATTTTTTCCTTGCGTGATTCTCAAGCTGGTGCGCTCGAAAGAAAAGAAATCCATCCGTCCCGGATGATTCAAGTTACTCACATATGACAACATGATGAAGCTCTCGATGCGCGGAATTTATGGTGGAGCTGAAATATGTCATCTTTGTGGGGCGTGATTTCTCCACAGCTATGATGAAAAGAAAATGAAAAGCTTCTTGATACATGCGAGTAATAATACATATTGAACCGTATAGATGCAAAGAAGAATTGAATTGCCACCTGTGGAAGATAAAAAGGCGAGACAACATTTATGTCACGCAGTGCCTCCTCTCGCTCCCGCCCCCTGTTTGCCAACACTGGCAGCTGCAAATTGGCCCCGATCTAATGTCTTTTTTAGTAAGGCAATTGGAAAAGAATTGCCACACTGGCGTTTATAATCACATGATTGAAAGTTAAAGCAGTTCGAACGGAGAACTCGCAGGGCTGTGACCCAGGTTATTGATTCATGTGCCTTATGTGGCTGAACTGCCCGAGAGGTGGAACTCATCAAATCCTGGACTCTGTTAATTATTTTTATGTTCTGGCATTAGCCTCAGGTGACACTTGAAATTCTCAAAGTTGAGACTTATGCCCACGCCACAGAGCTCGGGCTGTAACTCTGCGGCCAGTGTGAGTTTGAAGGAAGTCATTGGACCCTGCGCAGGACAGCTAAGGAAAGGACCTGAAATACTGGATGTGGACTGGAATCAGGACCCCAGAGGTTCAATCTTCAAGAACCTCACTGCTGTTATGAATGGGACGGGAAGTAATAAATTGCAAATACTCACAGTACTGGTTGAAGGGAATATTTTTCTACTTACAGTAATAAGTAATTAATTAGGACAAGAGGTGAGACTTGATTTAAAAAATGTCATTATTTTGATGTGATAGCTAATCTCAATCGTAAATCGTAATGTCAACATTTCTTGATTAAGTACACTTGATTAAAAAGTTAAATGAAAAGATTCTGTATTCAAACTTGAAATCTACCACAATTCAAACAATCATACTGTAGCTTCATGGCGCAAATGTACAGTTCTTTAACACTGGATTCGAAACACTATTTTGGGGTCCGAAGAAAAAACGTTGCCACAGGAATAAAAGCAGGAATGAATTTCAGAATAAAATGGCAGTGCACATTTAGAAGAGGCAGAATGCACATGTGATGGTTCTGAGTCAAATCAAACAATACGATGTGTAGTTCCACCATCACGGTGGCCTGAGGAGAGAAGCTCTCTCTTTGTGTCAGATGTGTGGCTATAGATCCATTTGCCTGAGTGTTGAAGCAGAAATAGTCTGTTGCTGGGGTGGTGAGGATCCTTTATAATCCTACTAGCTCTGGTTCTGCAGAATGGGGGGGTTTGATCCAATGGTGCGCCTCGCTCAGCTGAGCAAACCACTCTCTTTCTCGCTCTCGCTCTGCTATGCTCGGCAGAGGACTTTCCATAACATTCGTCGATGCCCCCTCTTATCCTGCTTTCCAAAGGAGACGATGTTTTCAGAGTTTTTGTGTAGGACCATTTCACATTGGAGATATTGTGGATATTTTGGATATTATGTCTACATGCTCACTCTTGACTGTATGGTTCTTTTGTTCTTCTGTGGCCTCCTCTTCCTGCTCCTCCTCCAGAAATATATGTGTTTTTTGCATTCAGGCCGAACTTGTTCACCTCTGATGAATCTCAAAGTCCTCCGGTCCTAATTGTGCTGACCTGAAAAATGACTGACCCGTTCCTGACCACAGATGGATCCTCCATCTGAATCCTGCCGCAAGAAACTTCAATTCAGCCACTCTGACAAGCACGTGCACTGGTGGCATCTCTTACATTTGAGTCATAGTTTGGAGGAACTTCTGTTCCAAAAAGACTGAAGTTATCAATATTTCTTGGCTCGACACAACCGAGCACTTTATGCGTCACATGCATCAGGCAGCTGCTGCATGTTTAGGCTTTCAAATCCCTTGTTTTTGCCACTGGTGACAGGCCCAGCAGGACAGCAATGTCCACACACAACTGTGGGACGTTTCCACTCGCTGGATAGCAGCGGTGACCTCCAGTCACTCAACACAGCGGCTGCTTTTCACTCAACCGCGGCACACAGAAATGACAAAAAAAATGGCTCCCCAGAAGCAATTCCCTGGTTGCAAGACAGAACCAGCACCTACACAGCAAGACTTTAAAACATCTGAAAGACAACTTCCATGTTTTGGGGAATAACTCAGTGTTTGTGATGTGTGCAATTGCATTTAAGTGCATGTCAGTTTCTATCGTATTTTTCCACCAAAGAAGGGGTGAGTGTGGCCACGGGCTTATTCGTGTCCAGACTTTTTACTCACCAAAAGGGGCTTTTTACAGACGTCAAGATTTGAATAAAACACTCACTTGTGTTTTCCTTTTTTTCCATTATTGTTACCTCTGCCGTGGGGGTTATGTTTTTTGCTGGCATTCGTCTGTTTATCAGACTTTTTTTCAGAATAACTCAAAAAGTTAGGAACGGATTTGGGTTAAATTTGCAGGATGAGCAGACGGATGTTACAAGAAACAGGTGATTGCATTTTTTGAAGTGATTTGGTGAGGCAGGGCTCCGAAATGATGGGGAGGAAAACGGATAGAGGGCGTTGCCAGCGAGGTTTGGGACATTCGACTTTGGGAGTCTCTGCTCTTTGAGTGCATTTCTACTCTTTTGTATTTCTCTTTCCTTCACTCTGAAAGTGGAAACATGGTTTCTGTGGACTTACCTTTGCACTGACTTTCTCTTGCTCTTCTGGCTTTGTGTAATCTTTCTATCTGCTTTGACATGCTTGCTTTATTCACCTATTACAGTTCCAGTGATTTTACCTGCCGCACATTTACTAGACAGTGAGTATAATACACAAATTTTTCTTGGTGTTGCTTGATAGAAATTATAGTGTCACAGCTCTCGAACGGAATAGGACTCAGTGTCAGCCTTGTACAGCGTGATAGACTTTACAGTGCCGGATGAGTCTTGCATTGAAAAGTAAATCCACCTTCATATTCAGCAGCGGCATTTACATAAGAAGCACGGGGCTGTAGCGGATGAGTGGCTCGCCGTACTGCCACGCATTTGTTCAGTCCAAAAAATGAGTCAAGGTGTTTGCCACGCACCGAAGGCCTCCGAGAAAATAGCTGCTTTTTTTTACCGAGGGTCTCCTGAAGAGTGCTGTAACCGTGGTATAAAAAAAAAGACACCATCGTTGATATGACCTCTCTCTGACTGCCTGTTTATGGCGTGCTGGGAAAATCCAGATACAATAAATGATGCATGCGCTATCAAACTTTTCCGATCTTTTAGAAACTACAATTGAACTCCTGCTCGACAAACTGAGAGCGGCCTGCACGGTTTGAACTTTGGATAACTCCCAGAGAAACACCTGGTTCGAGCACAGAGAGGTTGGCAGGTAAAAGCTGTTTACAAGTGCAGATAAATCTCTGCCTCTGCACCCTTCTGTTTGACCACTCAGGCAAATTGAAGGTAAACTTTTTACGCAAGGTCCTGAACACTGTGGTGTGGTGGCTGAAAGGAGACAAGCAATTCGGTTTTTCATTTTGTCCGTCACCTCACCGATATAAACTCCTTCGGCCAGCCTTATCACTTTGACCAGAGGCTGTGGTCATTCCGGTACACAAATGGTAATCGAGAGGAAACGAATTTCAACTATTTTCTTCTACTTGTGGATTCTTTTTAAGTTTTTAATCTCCTATCAGAAAAAATATCATTCACACTCGTCACTGAAAAAAATGTACAATTGAAGCCTCCAATACGCTACCAAATACTGTATATGTCCATGTCTTATGTTGTCGTGTGATGATGTTACTCAAATTTACCAACTGATGCCAACTTCAGTTCAACAAACTTCTATCAGTGACTTGATTATGGAGCCGTTGAGCTCAAAGCTGCTTCTCATGGCGTCATGTGGAAAGTTTAATGTTTCCTGAAAAGCTGCTGAGAGCCCCTGTTGTACGCAACTTAACAAATGAGCTCACAGCGGGCGCCACTGCGTATACCAGTCCTCCAGTGTAGATGTACTTAATATGTACTGAAAACAGTAGGTGACTGAGGCTACAAGGAGCTGTGACAGGAGGTATTGTTTTGACATTAGCATACACAATAACTGCGTCAGACCTCGTTACAACTCTCTGCAGAGCAGATGTAATAACAAGCCCGCCTCCACTCCAAATGTTGGTAATGAGCGTTAGCAAACATTTGATCCGAAACCATAAAATGTATTTGAATGTATTTCAAAGGCTGTGCTGATAACGCAGTGCTTTCCTGGGTTTTTTAATTCAACGTTTATTTAGGTAAAAATGGGAAAATATTGAGACTCAAGCGCACTGAAACCTTACTTGGATTGCTGGCGTGTCAGTGGTAGAAGTAGCCGTCATATCAGTGTGATGCATAATGACTAGAATCTACCATTCAGCCCCTGATCATTGATTATTAACAGTATGCTTCATGGACTAAATTCAGAGTATTTTTCAGCGTGGCAGAAGATTAGTTGAGCCCTCTCAGCGTACTGGTGGAATATGATGAAACATGACTCCCGAGTCCGCCGTCCATCCTCAGTGTATTCTGTCTTTGTGGGCTGAATAATATGTAATATCTCGCAAAGCTGCACACCTTCCTGGTAATGTCTCACTGCTGGAGACAGCTACATTCACCTCAGTTCAAAGTACACCATGTCATTTTGTTGACAAGCTGTAGCCGGGTGCCGGTGCGCACGCCTGGCAAGACGTATAATTCTGTATTCTCTCTCAGAAAAGTCTGTATCTTGACAGAGAGTCTGTCAGCGCCGCGTGTTCAGATCACTTAACTGAAGCACGGCAGATGTGGCCGGTAATACTTGGGTCAAAAAATGATGGATCTGGTTCACTGATGATGCTTATGATCTTAAAAAAGAAAATAAGAAAATGAGGGGGAAGTGCAAATGAATCACAATGGAGGAGTTGAAGCCGGAGAACAAACTGCATTTGTCAGACGAGGTTGCTTGGTTTTTTCAGAAGAGATGACCAGCATTAATATAGCAACATGAGCGCCCGTCTCGTCCTTTTTAAGTCTTTTTTTATTCCGGTATTTTTTGAGTGCACCTAAATAGACGCCAAATGGAATTAACCAAAATGTTGCCGTTCAGCGGTGGTTTTCCAACCGGGGGTCTGCGTCTCACTTGGAAGGCATGCCAGAGATGTTGGGTACCACTGCATCATTATACACCCAAAACCTCCAATGAATGTGAAATTTATGGGAACTTTTAGCCCTTAACTGTTGCTGTTGGCTGTCAGGAGTATTGAATGGTTTGTAGTTTGCAGCAACAGAAATGCAAAACTCTTTTTTTGGAGCAGTATTTTTTTTGGGGTCAGTTTGGACATTCCCCATAGAATTCACAGCAAATGTTTTTTGATTTTACATTTTACAAGATACAAAATCAACAGTTGTAGATAATGTCCTTCATTAACATTAAGTAGTATACAGTACTTGTAAATATGTGCATTTTCAAGAGGTGATTTTTACTCCCAAAGTTCCACTTTTATAGTTATTATTGTTGTTGTTATTATTCCTACTGCTGCGACGACTGTGAGTAGGAGTTTGATTCCACGATTCAAACTGAAGAACCCGCCTTTAGTTGGCATGCTGACTGGTGTTTTGATGCTGGTTGTGAGCGAGATAAAGCCGGGCTCCAGCGTGACCTCCTGGTTGCAAACCTACTTGGCTGACCTCATCTGCAGGCATCGGACCACATGAGCGCTCCGCAGCAAGCACTGCCTGATGGTGATGATGTGCAATATGACCTTGGCCTCTCCAATGCAAAAGATCAATGCCGATGCGCATATGGTATTGCCCTTCCTCGTATTTCTCCCAACACATTTTAATTTCATAAGTCCTCTCGGGCACTAAGGAATATGGGAATCGATAGGCTTTGCTTCTGGCATTGTGATTAACTTCTCCTGAGACTTGAGACGGTGCACAGTGAACATGTGTGCACACTTCAGGTCATGAAAAAATATGGGAGCCATTTGTTTTCCACACTGAACTTGTTCCAGGAGTGGGAAGTCGACGCTGTGGCTCCTGGATATCAACTTCCATCTTTTACAGTAAAATCCCACTTTCGACCTCCTGCGGTGCTTTCCAATTTTTAACCTTCCTGGTACTTTGCCATTCTTCAGCTATTAACCGGACTGAACTTCAACCAAAGTCAGTGTTTCTTTACACTTCGAGTCAACACGGCGTTTTAAACAAACAGATCCCTGCCATGGTGATGTTAGACGTCGGTGCATCTCAAAACATAATGAATGCAACGTTTGTTCGGAACTGCTTCATCCCCTGTTTTCTCTTTAATTAACAGCGGTGTAATGCATCACACTCCTTTCCGTGTCACCTCATGGTTGCCATTCTCTTTGACAGAGTTTAATTGAAAAACAGCGCTTGTAAATTTCTCAGCAATTTCATGATCAGCATTGATTATAGCGAGCGTTGATGAGAAGCAAAACTTGTCCAAAACTACACTTAAAGAAGTGCTTCACACAGAGTGACACCATGGCCGCCACGCATCCCTTTCCCTGCTTCATTCTCCCATCTCTCTCCTACAGAAACACACACCGGACACACTCTACGACGAGATATTCGTGTTTTTCCGGCCTGCATTCTGTCACATCAAGCAAAGACGAACACCAGACAAGCCATCCATTACAGGACTTTGATTGGTTCTGTAGTTGCAAATATCGCAGACCCATCGAATGCCATGAGTGTACACACTCTTGTCACACACAAACACACCTCGCCGCTGCTGGGCCCAGCCTCTTTCATAATTTTCCTGTCAAGCTGAGCAGACAGCTTCATGTGAGAGGGCACGCAAAGAGTAGAAAGTGGACAGATTTCAGATGTATCACGGTAATGGAGTAATTACCCTGCATCGGGCGGACTGCATGGGCCTGCTTACCAACACTCTGCTTCAACAGAATCAAAAGGAATCTTAAGAGATGGTATGAAATTTTAATTGCTGGCATCTTCTGGACGCTCAATTGGTCCATTTTCTCCCTTTTAAACCTGCTGCTGCAAATTCCCACTCAAAGCACAAGTTACATAGTTTTCTATGTTGTCGTTGTTAGTGAGTATTTGAACACATCTGCCGACTCTAGGAAGATGGAAGAAAATGTGATGAATATGTTTATATTTAAATTGTAAACTAAATTATCGAGGCTTTTCACTTAAATTGACAGGCATCGCTGTTTATTCGGGGACAAAAGCTAACAGCGCTGAGCTTTACTGGTTGCAAAGTGCAAAAATCTGTCAATTCGTTTTCTTGAGATATTCGTGATACTTTTGTCTTTCTCCATCTAATCATTGCTCTGCTTGCACTTTCTCAACAGAGTCTCCATTGGAAAAAAAATGCTATTATCGCTACACATTGTTATGTGACACAGAATGACATATAGTGTGATTTATGTTGTGTGTGTCGAGAAATGACACAATAATTCTGTGTTACAGAGACACGCTGCGGCAAGGTCTCCGTCAAGATTTGGGTTAAAATCGATCAGCATGATGGAAAATGCCAAAAATGACAAAATATTGTCTAAGCCGAGAACGCTGGAGTTAATAACCACACAGGGAAACTCTCTGGTGTTCACAGTTTATGGCAGCTACTGTCCCAATCAAAAAAAGAAAGAGAGAGAGAAAGAATTATTAGATTTAAAAGTATGTAAGAGAGAGAAAAGCAATGAATAAATAAGAGGTTATACAGTGGTGCAATTCAAATCAGCCTTGGATTCAATTTGTCGATGGAACGGTAATAGGAAGGCCAGAGAGAAGAGGCAGAAAATGGTATGTGATTTCCTCCACTCGCTTGCATCACCCCATGCTAATTTGTGTTTCATGCTCTGCAGATGCAAGCATGAAATGCAAACCTTGGCAGACAATAAGATTTTTTTGGGTTTTGTTTTTCGGGCTTTTATTTATTTATCTATTCATTTATTTGGTTACTCTGAAAGCATTAACCTCAAATAGCGGGTTTTGGCAATAATTGCGTGAGCCGAGCAGCTGTTTAGTAGGCTCCCTTTAAAAAAAAAAGGAATAATACTTTCGGCACGAGTGGAGGCTCACGTTTCGTTTTCATGTTTTCTGCGTAGCCTTGTGGCTCTCTTCAAAGACCGGGGAAAAAAGTGCGCGAATAAGAAAGGCACAGTGTAAATGGCCCTCCTAATGACTCTCAGCAGGACGACTCCTTGTATCTTTTATGAGCTAGGAAGAAAGGCGCGCATCATTATACGGTGCCCATCTGAAATCCACCAGCAGCATGATGCTCAACAAAAAGAATCCCCTCCTGGCAAATCGGGCGTAATGGGACACATTAGCGTATCGTTAGCCTGTTAGCATGCCTGGAGGTCAGACACTGGCTGCCAAATTCCTGCTGCTGTATAAAAAGAAGCGCTGGCGCGAGATGTCTGTTCATTCATTTGTGAAGAGATAAAACAGTGTGGCAGCAATCCCCCCCCCCCCTTCTATGAGATTTTTTAAATATTTCTTTCGGATTAAGCGCGGATTGCCATCAAGAATCGGCCCACTCGACAACCACTGATATTCATAAATGTTCTGTTTAAGTGGTGATTTCAAAGAGCAGGAGCAGCTTAGTTCCAATAGTCAATGCTAATCTCCTGGAGGCATTCGGAGCAAACGTATCACTTGGTCTCTCAGAACGTTAGTTTTAGTTCTCAGCAATAATCTCAGGTCATGGAAAACACTTGAACGCGAGTAAAAAATGTAGTTTTTACAAGGAGTGGTGTTCAGCTGCACCTAATTTGGGCCTTTCTGACAAGGATATACCAGCGATGTGCTCCGTTTCAAATGTCACCAGTTAGTGGGGACTTAATGTGAGTCCATATAACATAAGTGGCTGTTTGAGGCGGCCATCGAATCAATCAGAGCAAATCCGTTATATTAGTGGCTGCCAATTAGGAGCTCAGTTGAATTTTATGTTTTACTTCCTCTTGAGGCTCAAAGATACATATCTGATTAGTTAATAACTGTAATACAGAGCGCGGGTGATTTATACTGCTGCTCAAAAGGCTTTTGCCAGCAGTGGAGACGATGGGACAGCTCTGCAGAGATTGATAGGAATATGAATGGACACCACGGCAACTGATGAAGTAGATGATGATGGAGAAAGACAAATGGTTGTGTCCGGGAAGAGTTCAACAAAGTGAGAGAAAACGGTGGAGAGGGCAGCCACTGTGGCAGTCGCCGAGCGGCATCTTTTACCTACTTTAGTGCCGTGTCGATGGGAAAGAAAAACCTAAAAAACCGCCTAATTTGACTCACCTTCAAAAGGATACGCGCCATCACGGGCTGATCGCATGCTGCTGCATTATGGGGAAAATGAATATCGAATAGTAGAACAAATGACCTGCTGGATCCTGCAGTACTGTCACGCAGCACCGAGCGGGAGATGCTTCGATTCCCAAGAAATGATAAGTGGCATTTGAATGCATCACTGTGCAATCTGCTCAGGGTTGAAAGGTGAAAGAGTGGGGGGAATTGTAAGGCTAACAAGTGCAGAGGCTAGTCAGCAAATAATGGGAAAGTCATCTGTGAGAGATGACTATCAATTAAAGGCACTTAAGGCGCTAATGATCAGCAAAGGGTTCCTAATGAGGATATGTGAAGGTGGGATCACATCTCTGGAAGTCAAGTGCAGTGTTAAGATTCCAGCGGTATGCTGCAAGCCATGAAACCACCCAGGGCCCACTCATCACACTATCAAGGTCATTAGATGCTGTAATCAACTTAGGCGGCATTGTTTCAGGGAGAAACAAAGTTGCTTCGCTTTAAAACAGCAATGGGAAACCATGTGCTGTGGTACAGCAGGTGATTACACTAATTAGTTCCTTCTGTCAGCTAGAAGGCATGCTAATCAGAGAAATCGCCCGGCGCATTGTTTGCTTGGAATAAAAAACCTGCACACTCTGGGCCATTCCCTGTCACACGGTTGCTTATCCCAGCGTTATAATGGAGATAGTGAGCTTAGCCAGTTCTCTTTTGGCTGCCTAAATATGCAGTGATTAAAAATAGAGCTTCAAATAATGATTATTACTTCCAAAGCCAAGTAAAAAGTACAAAGAAACAAGCTTATTCTCCCATTAATCCTGTAGGAGAGGATTTGGGAGGTAAAGAGGTGATTTGTTGGAATTAAAAGTCTATTCATATCACATTTACATTAAAAAATGAATGTGACTGGGTCATTTTGAATCGACCAATTGTCCGACGTTAGTATGGCAGTTATGTAGTATCTGTAATGGGGGCCAGCTCGTGGAAATTACTTCCAGGACTTGAAAAATGATCGTAAACAGCTTTTTGTACATTACACATAAATGTACGCATCTATGAGATAGAGAACCCTTCCTGAATTGGTCGGCTCCAAAGCACGTTGATGAATAAGCGGCGCCGGGACAGCGTGAGCTGAGATCGCTCCTTCTGGGTTTTAGGATGAAAACATTGTCTGGGCAGGAAAGAGCATGGTACCACTGACACGGCACACTCTCCCGCACCTCGGGGTATTTTATTATCTCCGTGGAAACCTGCTCACTGATGACCCCCATTACCTGCCTGGCACACAGGTCAGACACGTATTGCATCAAATAAAATGTACTTCCTGACAATCTCGCTCGCAAGGCCACGGAAAGACACGGAGCGGCTGAAGGAGGGTCCTCGACAGCAGCGGAACCATCTGTGCATCTGTTGGCTGATTCAATCATGTGCGGCACTTCTACATAGAGCCTCATACCTCCCAGATGTCTGTGTGATGTCGTATCATATCTTTGAAATAGCTATTTATACTGGGAGGCACTCCATGCTGGTTATGTTACTAACTGCAAATGAAACTCCCTCTCGAATCCACGATGCTTTCTACTTTGTAATCAGAATTTGTGGGGAAAACAAACATAGCGTATGTAGAAATCCTCCGATAAAGAAAACGAGGGTCAGACTGACGTTTCCAGTAATATTTCCACTAACAGCTGATACCGATAACACGCTAAACGTTCCTTATCTGAAACGGTCCTGGTAATGTAAATCCCTTAAAAAAAAAAAAGCTCAAAGCTAATCCATGAGTACGCATGTGTGTCTAGTTCAAACTTCCTCATGCGTGTTTTCAGGAGTATTTATTCTTATTATTCTTATTCTTACTTGTGACTGATAGAAGCCAACAAAGGCCCATCTATCATCTGTGCTCTGTTACCGGTTGAAGCTGGAGCACAGATTTTTCTTTCTCCTGTCAGAAATTTTGAGCCGACCACACACTCCACTGTGTCTCAAGGCCGACACTTGATGCTTTGTTTCCGTCAGAGTTACCAGCAATCACTGCGGCGTGTTTGTGAAACTGGCAGAGCAGAAATCTCTAGGATTAGGCGTTTGATCTAAATACAGACAAGGACAAGTCTTTACTGAAACTCAGCACGACTCATGAGGTTGGCTGCATCTGACCTGCATGCCCCCCACCCGCACCCACCCCCTTTGTGAAACCTGACACAGACAGCAGATACTTGTGGATCAGGATTTGGAGAGCATATTGGCTCGTGTTTGGCCAGGCCCCTCAGCGCCGAGCCTGCGATGCGGTTCGGATGCGGCGGCGTTCGCGTGTGCAAACAATCTACTCTGTTACTTTTTCATCATCCGATGCGTCCACAACTGTAATTCTCTGTCACGCCGTGTGCAGCGGCGGGGCTTCGGTATCGTGTCCGCTGGACCGTGGAGCTCCCTCTGTTGGTCTTAGCGGTATGGATTGCAAATTAAAAAAAAAGTCTGCCTGGATGCTGGCATCATTTCAGGCAGTTCGTTTACAGGATCACGGCTGTTAATGAGTGCGAGGTCTTGCGAGGGAGAGAGAGAGAAAAAACGTGAGATTTTACGCCGATGCCAAAAACGATCATTCCTCAAGAATGAATATAATTTTAACGGAGGTATTTTTCACCCCGTTTCTCTTGGCCGAGTAGCAGCGTGACGGAGGATGTCTGTGTCTT
This sequence comes from Malacoctenus gilli, assembly GCA_032164315.1. Lineage (NCBI taxonomy): Eukaryota > Metazoa > Chordata > Actinopteri > Blenniiformes > Labrisomidae > Malacoctenus > Malacoctenus gilli. The sequence goes on from JASSRZ010000007.1 coordinate 6,910,608, forward strand.
TTGGCCGCGTGGGTGTTTTTGCGACGTGAGTGCGAGCTCTCACATATCTCGCAGGTTATTTTTCCATTCACTCGTCTGTGGTAAAGAAAAGGTGGAAACATACGCCGCGCATCAGTTATTAAGTTGCTCGCGTTCTAATTTATTCTGGAAAAAAACCAACCGGTCCTCCGCGGTTCACAATTGTCGACGCTTCCTCTGAACTGTAAAATGAAGTCATGCTAGCCTGCCTTTTATCTTAATGCCAGAAAAATTGCTTCCTTATGCAGCTCAGTTTGTTTTTTTGCACTTTCCCATTCATTACTATTCTAAGAGAAGACGGTGAGGTGCACTATGCCTGATGGAACGAGTCACACACAGTTTAACTTAGTAGCACCGTTTCATGAGGCAACAAATACTACATTAGCACAAGTATATGGAGTTCATAGACTTTACCACTTATCATCGAGTGCAATTGCCTGTAGGAACTCAATATGTCGACTAGTACCTTATCTTTAGCACTGTGTATATCAGTCCTGATTTACCAATGGTTCAAACTATACAGGAAACAAGTCAGAACTCCAGAACAGAATCATAGTGCCGTAAACTGATAATTGTCTCTAAATTGTGCATACTCTTAACAGCTTACGAGCTAAGGGACCATGTTTTGTGGAGCAGGCTTTTTGTCACTTTATTGGTGCACTGTGATAGAGACGTTCACTGGGTTGTATCCCTAAAGGCTGTATATCTAACTAAGTGTTCACGAAGAAAAAGACAGAAAGATTGCAAAATTTGAGGATCATTTTCCACATCAGATTTTCTCTTTTGTCTCATTTCCATAAAACTGTGTCAGATGTCTGGTGACTCATCCTGTACTCCAGGACATTTCCTGATTCTGCATCCTATAGAGAGGCCTGTGCAGCTTTGTGTGTGTCTTCTCCACGCCACCAGCCGTGCCAGCTGCAAAATAAATCTGGATGCTTTTTCGCTGGAAATAAGTGAATAAACAGGATTGAATATCCCGCTGACATCCTTTCATGGCACCTTCAAGCAGAACACTTAAACACACTTAGGCCTCAGAAGGCAGAGAGGTATATGTACTCTTAAATGAACGTGCCTGACTTGGGGGGGCTGATTTCAGCTCATGTTCTGCCAAAGATGGGGGTGCACCCTGGAAGCACCACCCGGCCATCAGAAGCCAAACACACAGAGACCCAGAAACAACCACACACACTCATTCACGCATGACAACTCAGAGTCACCAGTAGAAGATGTAAACATCGGATAGAAAACACCATCTGGAACCATACAAAATACTACGAGACAAAAACACATTAAGCTAAACCATCTCAACTTAAAATTAACCTCCTAATTGCAATTTCACCCAACAAGCGCAGATCTCAGAAGGTTACAAAGTTCTCCTGCGTCTGACATCATTAAACTTGCTCTATTTTTAGTGAAGCTGAATAGATGGCGCACAAAACTCTGCAGCATCCATCGCTGCATGCTTTAATAAGAGGAGTGTGTGCGTGATTCAGCCAACACACTCGTGCAGACTGTGATTACAGTGGACTAACAGGGCTCTGGTGATACGAAACAGTGTTCAACAAACGGAGTTACAATCGCGGCTCCTCCGCGCAAGTCTCGGGAGTCGTCCCGAGCACCCTCCCACACCTGCCAGGGACCGGCCTTCCTGCGGTTGCCGCTCCTCTTCCTCCTCCCACTGGCAGCAGGGCAGGCGGTAATTAATTTCCACATTTTAACTAGGAGGCAAAATGCTAGCGTCCTGGGACCGAGGCGCATGCCACCAGCCTACATTCTGGATTCAAGGGATTAGGATAATTAGCCCCCGGAAGAGTGGGCAGACAGATGGAGAGAAGAGATAGTGGCACCTCGTGGCCGTGGAGGCTGAACTCTCTCATTCCCTTTTTCTAGCTTATGGAAGCAAAAAAAAGAAGCAGTAAACAATAGTTTTCTGACTGCGAGAAAGGGAAGAAAAAAAATCTATAACCAAGACAGATTGGAGAATACTTTTGCCTCAGGATAATCCTGTTTCTCTGGAAGATGTGGACTTGGAAAGATTTCAAACTGGATTCCTCGGCTGTTCAAATCAGCGGACTTGTTGCAAACGTCTAGCGGAGATTGGGATCTTCTGCGTATTCAGTTATGAGTGAGAACGTGAGCAAGCCCTGTTATTTCTCAAAATGGGCGCCTGCTAATGTGTGTGATGGCTGGGCAGGGCGTTTTGACAGCAGCTCTGCTCTCTGCACTGCGCAGCCCGCAGGATCCCTCCGTCACCTAATGAAAAAGAGAGTAGACTTGTTGCAAGTCACTGATGCAGAAAACAGATTAACTCAGCTGGGCTGAACTCGTCCAATATCATGTACAACAAAAGCATCACCTCGAGTCATGGCAGTGAGGAGGAGGGAGGGGGGGCACAAGAGGGCTGAAGAGCGGGGAAGAAAGGTGACGCAGGGATGTTTGGCTGTGTATACAATACTGATGCAATTATGTCGGAAATTGGGTTTCAACAAACAGGGGGGTCGTCTCACATTCCGAAGCTACCTCTTCTGAGCTACCTCTTGCCGCGCGTGTCAAACATTGGGCCCGGGGGCCAAAACCGACCTGCCAAAAGGTTCAATCTGGCCCGTCAGGTGACCTTGAATGAGCAAGCAGTGAAGTCAATGCCTCAATCAGGAAATGTGCGAGCAAACGACAAGGGGGCGTTACAGGGGACTAACTGGGAATTATAATGGAGACGAGTTGACTAGTCTGGAAAAGGAAGGAAGGAACAAAGGAGTCAAAATATCACCAAAAATCACAAAATTGAGGTGGCCCTTTTTTTCATCTTTGTGCATTTTACCCGCAATTGGCAATAAATTTGCAGTTCCAAATGGTCATTTTTGTGATAAAGTTGTGTGTTTAGTGCCGCTTCTAGAAACTGATTCTTGGTTCCGTTTAGGAGTTAAGAGCACTTGTATTTCCCACAGCCTTTATCTGTCTAGTTTGCAGGCTTTGCTTTAGGAATGTTGTCACTGGTTGTGAAATCATATTACACACTTATACCTCTCGACTTTGCTTTCACGTCTGCAGGAACATCACTGGCAACGCTGACGTTACACGGACCCAACGCGCGAGCGTCTTAACGGTTTCTACTGCTGGCAGACAGCTGCGGCCATGTTTTTTTCGGTCTGCGTAGGTTCCCGTGCTTTTCTCTTCTTCTGCTCATGAAAAGCACGGGGAAAAATAAATAAGTGACAGTTTGCTCCAGAGACTCCAGCGCAGTGGTGCACCATGTCTGAGGCCGGCATCTGACAGACCGCAATAGGGGGCCTGAAATTGTGAATAGGCTGAAAGTGTGTTGGGGGGGGGGGGGGGCTGGCAGTGAAGGAGGGGAGCCAGAGGTACAGTGGAAGCTTTTGACAGGTAGACAGCAGGTGTGAGTAAAATGGGTATCGTTGTACTTGCGCGGAGGAGACGGCTGCGCCCCTCCAAGTGTTTCTGATATCAGGCGATTTCTTTTTCCCCCCCGTTTTTTAAATGAGTGGGCTGTTTGTAAAAACGGTGACATTCGGATGGCTGGACTGCAGGTACTCGACTGTCTTTTCGTTTCATTTAAGGCAACAAATTTCCTCCCGTTCCAGCGACAAGCTCTGTAGATTTCAGCTCGTTCTCTGAAAATGTCAGAGTGAGGGTTTGTTGTTCCACTCTAATTGTGGCGTCCTGGTGCAATAACTCTCGCTGAATTTCCTCAGTTAAAAAAAGAGGGGGGAAAAAAACCTCCAACAAAAAACGGCAGTGAATTAAAAGGAAAATACCTTTGAGGTCACTTCATTGAAGTGCTACTGTTTCCCCTTCTGTAGACTCGCATAATTAGAGTTCACTTTGGAGTTAACAGCCTCACATGAATTAATTCCAACACAACCTGAGTCTTAATCAAGTTGACCTTTTAGTGTTAGTTGAATTTACAAGCACGACAGTTACTCCGGGGTAGAAAAAGCACTTAATTTTTAATTTCGAGAACGTAATAGTGTTTATTCTACAAGACTTAGCCCCGAGGATTAGATGTTAAATCATCTTCAGGAGGATCGTGTCTCAAAATAAACGTCGGAAATGTACAAAAACGCTGCGCACGTATTGGATCTGCTCTCCTTCAGTGAGGAACTGTGAATTAAACGCTGACCCAGCCATTATGTTGTCTTAATTTTGTTTTGCCTGAATGCTCTCAGAGGCAAATGAAACTGCTGTTAGTGTCAAATTGCAAACTTCAAGTTCGCAGCAGATATTTCAAGCTAAATGTGGGTCACCATGCGGAGAGCAAGGTGTGTGCTGTGCAAGCTTAATCACTTTGTAGACTTTAAGGAAATTTGGTGCTTTTCATGACTGCAGCAGATCCATGTTGAACAAAGTTTCAGATTAACATGACAACATGAGATTTGAGCAAGACTTTCAGTACAACTGTGATAACGCTATGTCCCGTGTATCCTACCAATCATAAATCTCTTCCGATATCTAGAGCACATGCATCATTTTTATAAGCTGCAGTCTAAACTTAGCCATTTTCATCTTTTGGGAGAAATTCCTCGCGACCGGTTCTTCGTCTTAACAAAAGCACCTGGCGGGACCGACGGGCCTGCCGATTGCACACAGTAGACCAGCGCTACAAGAAGGAATAATTATGTCCAAATTACCTGGTAAGCAATCATTTAATTCTCCTTGTCACTTTGAATAAGGATTAATTTGCAGACAAATATTACACAATGAATTATTGAATAACTCATCTCCCAAGCCAAATTAATCTTGAGGATTGATGGTGTGGATGTAACCTGTGATCGGAGCAGCACACTTCATGAGTCATTGGTGGCGCACCATGCACTCGCAAGGGCATTACCAAGTGATGACTTGATTTCAACTGACTGTCCCCGTTTGGATGTAGGTTACATAAACAAACAGGGGACGTCAGTTTCGGCAGCAGACCGAATTATGATGGTGGAGTCACTCGGCTTTTTAATTAAGTCTGTTAACGGATTATGACAGTGCCTGAAACATTACGCATCGCATGTAATGACTCATGAACCGATCCTCCTTGATTTCTCCAGACACTGCAGATGATTTAGTGCAGTGTCCTTTCGAAAGTTGAGTGAGGCTCCCCGGACGTTCGGGATCGCGAATCGGTGATGCACAACAATTGTGCAGCTGTACAACTTGGATTTTATGCAAGACACCCCCCCCCACCCCTTGAAAAATATGAGGAGAAGTGACAGAGAAGGTAGAGCAAATCTTTTTGGTGATCACGCGACGTCTTGGGGCTTCAGGATCACTCTGCTCTGAATGACAAAATAGGTCCTTGACTCTCTCCACTCACTGGCTTTACTGTATCTCGGCTTTTATATTTCAAGCACTGGCATTGGAGTGACTGTTAGTAAACTAGTGCCGTGTGAAAGTCCTTAAGGAAGCAGGCGTATCACGGTTATTTTCTGTGCGTGCGACTCTCTTCTCCGGCCACGCTTCAGGCTCTCTTTAGGTCAGGCCGTATGCTTGCTTTGGGCTCTTGATCCCACGAGCACCCTTGAGAATGGCCAGGCGGGTTTAGTGGTCGCCTCCTGGCATATGGCCTTTATTATGCCGTTCTACTGTTATACTGGATTGGCCAAGGAAAACAATTGCATCTCTCTCTGTCTCTGTCTCTCTCTTAAGGGACAAGGTCTCACCACGTTTCAAGGGTGTTGGCAATGCACTTAACACAGGTTTCACTTCAGCAAGTCTAACCCTGTCTCACACAACAGGATGTTCTACAAAAACACAGTATCGACTGATGAGCCTTAATAAAATGACTTTGGCTCATAAAATACTTTGACCCATCAAAGCATGGACACCACTTTTCATTGTCTGAGCAAGCAAACATCGAAATATGGAACTGAACAAGTTCAGTTGTTCACATATGCTCAATAAAAGAAGAAAAGCCTAAAATACTCAGTTGAACACCATTATTTGTGCTGAGCAGTGCTGTGGAGGTTCCCAGTTCTTCTGTGCGTGTTCTCCAGTGTGTGTGTGTGTGTGTGTGTGTGTGTGTGTGTGTGTGTGTGTGTGTGTGTGTGTGTGTGTGTGTGTGT
>JASSRZ010000007.1:6920615-6935109 GCA_032164315.1 Malacoctenus gilli
TATTTGCGTGATTAAAACTTGCTTTATTTGTGTCCTGAAGCGACGACGGTGGCTTTGGGAAGTGTGTTTACAAGAGAGGCTGTCAATCACATCAGCACAGACAAACGCGATGATTTACATACAGTCAGAAGAGGAAAGTGCTTCTGAAGCCGATCATTAGGAAAACGTCAGGGTTTCTTTTGGCAGTCTGGAGATTTTATTGTGATGGAGTTTCTGGGAGTGAATCCGGTATAAAGAAGAAAGTCTACCTTTAATAGCTCAAATCTAGATTTTCATAAATGTCAAAGTCTCTCTGAATGAATCAGTTAATGGTTGCCGGTTGACTGGTCCTTCACTTTCATCGCTCCCTGCTCTCTGTTAATCCTCACGAGTACGCGGCCCCTCTCTTCACGCGCCCGCAGGGAAATGATCTCCATCCTCACACCGCCGGTAAAACTTGGGGATGGTGGATAAGAAACGAGCGCCTGCGGGCTTCAATTCAGATGTGTTGAGATTGGTCTTGTTCCAGAGGAAGTGGAAACGCTCCCACAGACACAGTCAAGTTAATTTCCATTTGAGTGCCTCCTGTCCCAGAAACTAGCCAGGGGTGTCCCAAACGATCCGACCTGCACCTCCCCCTCATTTGTCTGCATTAACTTTGCATGTGTGGTCCGTCCAGTAATAAGTGGGGCAGATTTATATTTAGCTGTACCTGCAGTGACTTTGAGAAACTGGGTGAGTTGTCTTCAGACCCTTGTCAACCTCGCAGCTCGGGGCTGTTGTCCATTTTTCTCGCCTAAAAATCGAGCCCTCTCTTTTTATGTCATATTATCTGGGCTCGCTTCGAACACTGTCCGCCATCGTCGCCATGACTTGGGTTACAACCAATCTCTGGGGTTTTTCCGGCAATGCCGTTGAAAATTCAATAAAGTCTGACAGAGATGTTTACTGTCTTTCGCCAAAGTAAAGCAGGAGATCATAAAAGAAACTTATGTCCTGCTTTCATTATGCCCTCGGCAAAAAGCACTAATTTCTGTGGGTGGGTGACGATAATAGCGCTGTCAAAGAGTTTTATATGGAGCTGAACTCAAACTCTTGTTCTAATTATGTTAAGCATTAAAGCAACTAAGCGGCTGTCAAAACTGCACAGTAATAAGGTGGCCTAAATTAAACAATGCCTTTCCGTTTTAGTATGGACTTTGAAGCAGCTTGCAGGGAAAAGCCTTGATAATAATTGCGCCTTCAGTTGTAAAATCAATGTCAATTACACAGTACAGTTTTTGTGACCCCAAAGTAGTTATCTAACCTTTCGCGTTGGGAGTTTTACACCCTCAGACTGCGCCGTCTCGAGCCCTCGGGAAGAGTCAATTGGTGTGCAACAGGTTTGGGAAAATAAAATTAAAAGGTCCCTGCAAAGTGGTGCTAATGAAAATGAAGTCCGGGGGCCCCGAGGTGACCAGACACAAAGGAAAATGAACATATAACTCTGTGGTGAAGCCCCCAGGTTGAAGGCTATTACGCTCAACTTTCTGTGCTGCTATTCTGCCGACACTCATCACAATGTATCGACTCGGCCACAAAATGGAACGCGCAGATAAAAAGAGTTTTCATGGGGAGAAGAGAGACATAAAACCCAGTAAGATGTTGAGGACGAGGTAATGCGATCATAAAGTATCTTTTTTTCCCCAGCATTTTCAATTCGTTGACTCGACAGCAAAATGTAGCAAAACTCGGAGTATCTTTTTAGCTACCTGGTGTTTTTTACTGATACTTTACGACGTGTAATTGATCACCTGACAGATGATGCTAGTGGAGCTGCTGTTTCCATGAATTCCTCTTAACATGTTAGAAATGACACAGGTGTGATCAGAAACAGCACAAACTGGCATATCCCATGAAATGACTCAAAAACCCCTAAAGATTATGTGGGATCTGAAGTTCTGTTTAAAGTACCATGTGTGGGAAAATTTAATGGTGAGAAACTGATACAGAAGGACAGACTTTACATGATAGTGTGACCTTGACATTTCCATTCCAAATGTTGTGTCACAACTGATAAACGATCGTAAAACAGGCAGATAAACGCCTCTTTTCACGACTGAATTATGGACTTCCTTGACTGTTTTATAACCTCAGTGACTTCAGGTTAGATGTCGCCCTCATGTTAAGCTGTGCTGGAAATACCTGGAGGACTAGAATCTGAGGCTCGTATTCAAAACACTGCAGGAGTCTGTCGTTCAGACGGTCCTGAAACTTTCCAAACTCCAAGAAGTTACAGATGAATGTAAGTCACATTTTGCCCTACTTTCCTCAATTTTCATGGGGGGAAAGTATAAAAAAAAAAAAAATCAGTTCATTTTTACCGACGAACTTTGTATTTGATTGGTGCGCTGCTGCATTGCACAGCCCTAAAAGTGGCTTCTAATTCTCAAGCCTGCAATGGCGTCCCCGCTGTTCAAACATGGAGCTCTCAGTGAAATCGTCGAACAGCCGGTATTTTTCCCCACACAGTGCTGTTGACTTCAGAAACACCGGCTTGTGCTGTAGGAGCTGTTGAGATGCTCAGCGAAACGACTCTTGTTTTGCTTTCCTGATAGAGCCCACTTACTCGCACACTTTCATAGGCGCTTTAAAGTAGTTTGACTGCGGGGCAATCCCGCTCTGTGTATACACAACTTGAAGTTCAAGACCAATTTTGAAAAAAGCACTTTTATATAATGTCTGTTTTAAGTTTGGAATGTAGTGGGGTTAGGAGTTAAAGGTATTACATAAAATCTATTGATGTCAACAGAGGAAACCCCGAGTTATTTATTCAGCCTGAGCCACAATAGAAATGGAGAAACCGAGCGCGTGTGCCAGTTTTATCAAAACATACTGTAATTAGCCTCATCAAATATAATGACAGGCCTGTCACTGTTTCTGAGCTATTCTAATATTCACGCATTGTTGTTGCATAAACAATGTTATGTCATGCATGGAGACACATGTGATTGACGTTTTCACTTATAAAAGCTAATGGAAAAAAAAACACCCAAAGTGACTAATCATTCCGAGGCGAGTGCAGGGTGCTTAAAAGTTTCGGCACACAGAGAACCAGCCGGTCTCTGCGCGCTGGAACCTCGTGTTCAATTACCAATTTGGAGCGAACGAGCACAAGGTCAACCATAATTTCTCCGCAGCAGCGTTTGAGGAGCCGGATTGTGCACACTTGCATGAAGGCACCTGAAAATTAGGCGGGGGGGGGGGGTGTAAGAGGTCTCATGGCTGATGTGGGAGAAGCAGCATATCGGAGGCTCATGTCACAGTGAGGGAAGAGACTCTTTTTTTGTGTGTTCATGCAAGGGTTTATAAAAGGAAATAGGTGCTGCTTCGTATAGCTTTTTAACAGCATTGTAAGTTTAACCTAGTTTTGAACTGAAGAAAAGGAGGCATTTTCAGCACACTGTGACTCAGCTGGGGGTCATGACCAGATTGCTTGTTGATCAACGTTACCTAGGATACAAAAAGAAAATCTACTTATCTTTTACGTAAGTCTACTCCTGCACACATACATACACACATGCATGAGCTGCACACACTGTAACATTGCACACAGCGTGCAGAGCATTTCTCTGCTGTTTTGCCACCTTTGAGTCCCATTGTGTTGAAGTGCCAAGGCTGCGGGTCTGCGTGTTTCCTGCCACCGAGTGTGGACAAAGAAAGGTGGCTGCAGGTGAGGAGATGGATGGGGAAGGGATGGTGATGGACACGAGTTAGCTGGCGCCGCTCAGAGCTCCGCTCCGCCTGGCATTAGTTACCATTGTCTCGCTGGCTGTTTTTCTGGCACAGCCCTTGATTGAACTGGCGGTGAGGTGAGGATTTGGCATGGGGAGGGTTTTACCTCCATGATAACAATAGGCCACAGACGGCGGAGGTGGCTCTTTGTACGGCACATTGTGGAGCGGGATTGTCTAATGGAGGTTCGCTGTGCATTGTTCAATCTTTCTGGAAAGGGATTTGTTGTTTGGAAAAGGGCACCCGAGCCCTGCTGCGTGGGTTGGTAATCAATTCGCTGTCCTCGCTGGGTTGTCCCACATTCGTCCTCAGACAGTAAGAGGTAGGTAGTTTCTCTTTACTACTGGATCTAATTGACACAACCAAGTTTTATAGCATGCAGGAAGTAAAAAAATAAAAAGAGAGAGAGAGCCAGAGAGAGAAATACCCATTACTCCTAGTTTGGTTTAAAGGGGGAAAAAAGGGGGCTATTTTCATTGCAAGCACGCCCTGACACCCCTAATCATGACCAGGGTGCCCTGTACGGTGCAGAACACAGACTCTCGCCCTGACAGATTATCCGGTGTGAATGTTTGGGAATGATAATGAGATCAAAACACCTCACTAAGCTGGGAAGAGAGGGTGGAGACTGGAGAGGCAGAGGGAGGAAGGGGAAGCTCGCGGGCGCGAGCAGGGGGGAGAGAAGGTGAGCGATAGCTGCGATAAATTGCAGAAGCAGAACCACTTGAGCATAAAATTAGATTTTACAAATGTGTTGTTACCTGACAGTCCTCTGACAGAGGAGATATCACAACATTATAGGGCTGCATGAGTACTACTAATCGTATCAAATAAATAAGAATGCCTCTCAGCTGTGATGGAGCCGCATGGAGATTCAATGTGGACACTGAGTCACAGGGAGAAATAACATAATTAAAGCAGCCTTTCTCATTATGGGCTCAAACATTAGAAAGCCCAAATTCAATCTATATGATAATAGATGACGCGGTGTGAAAGCTGTACACATTAATTACATATTTGTCGAAATGTTACGACACCCTAAAAGTTGCCACTGATTGGCTTGATCTTGGGGAACAAACGTTCACACTATCACTCTTCTCGATGTGTGTTCTGGCCTGTAGTTTGAAATGTTTTCAAAAGGAAATGGCTTCAAACCCGCCAGTGTCACTCAAGAGTACTTTTCCCGGACAATACTTGATGTCATTGAAGCTTCAAGTGGCATCATCTGCCGCCTTCGACTGCAGAATGTTCTGGTTGACGTCAGTCACCATTCATATTCTTGTGCCATCAGTTCACATCACTATTACACAGCTCTCCATTGTGTGGTACAGTGAAACTGAATGTGGCTTCTGTGGCTTGAAAAAGACAGTTTTAAAAATATCACCAAATGTACATTAGCGGTATGCACAGTTTGTCAGAGTAACACATACAGAGAGCCAGGCAGTCATCAGAATGGATTGCTATGAGGCATTCGGGGAAACAATTATTTGTTACTGGTGGTTACAATAGTAAGTTAAATACATCATTAAGGCAACAATGAAGACTGGATGAATCAGTCTGAATGACGAATAGAGGCTCTAATTCAAGTCGGCTTAGCAGGGAGAACGTGTGTGTGTGGGGGGGTTGCATAAATTAGACAATGTGTGTGTGTGTATTTTCACAATGTTCAGTTGCGTGTTGAAGAAGTGAAAAATGTCTGCAAGTGCTGAAAAAAGAGGAAATGATACAAACAGTGCATGTGTTGCACAAGTGATGGACAAAGATGGGTTTTTTTGTATGTGGGAAATAAATTTAAAGGTTGGGTTGGTTTTTTTCAGCCTGTTTATTGCCATATATATATATATATCAAAAAGGTGAACAATAGTCAGTTGTTATCCTTTATAGAGATATACGCTCCTGCATTTGGAGTTTCCTCTTCTTCCCATTTATTCTTTCTTGAAGCTAAAATCAAATCAGGAATATCTTGCATTTTTCAGCTATTTTTGCACAGTCCAACAAAGACCTCTTGATAGCTGTTCATTCCTTTTTATGAATAGACTTTAAAAGCTACACCAAATTTTCACTCCTTTGTGTTTTGTGGGGAGTGAAATGGTTGCACTATTATTAAGCGAGTCCTTATGTCATTCAAATTCGTACGAGCATGCAAGCGAGAAAGAGATCAGAATGTTAAGGAAAGCTAAAAAAGAGAGAGAAAGAAAAAACCTAACAGTGTCTCGCTGGTAGAGAACGAGTGAAGGATCACTTCAGTGTCAAGATTATGAATAATAAAGCAAACAGCGAAGTCATGCCCTTCCTGCCCTCTTGGTTCAACTCGCAGCTTCCACGAGCTGCATTCGTCAGGGTTAATTTGCTAGGCTAATATTCCAGCACTTTATCAGCCCAAAAATAACGAGAGGTTGACTCCCGAAAGGACACAAAGAAGCGTTTTCATCGATAGGATCAACACAATCTCACACTAAAACCAAAGGAGGCGGGGATGTTATTGCAGGAAAACTCTGGTGGAAAACATGAAAGACGAAACAAGAACGAACTTCATGAAATTTCTGCTCACACTTTTGTCTGCATTTAGCCATCAAAACTACTTAAATTTCCATTTGCATTAGCATTAGCATTCGCTCAATCTATTGTGCTGGCAAGGATTGTTGTGGCTACAGGGACTGTTCAATTTAACTGCAATTAAACTTAATGGCTGTCTTTAAGCCGTCATTGTGTTCCTACGACACAAAACACACTGACTCAGTGAAACACTCCCATTTTTAGTTTTGAACAATTGGTCCTTACATCGGGTGTAGTTATTTCTGGAGTACTTAACAACCTGCATGTGCCAGTAATAATTCATCACATACTTGCTTTCTCACTTGCAACAGTAACAGATGAACCTGAGTCAACAGTAGTGACCTTTACAATCCAACAGTTCACTCGCAAATGACGACAATAAAAACAGCCTCCGCAAAGTTCGCAGTCTGTTTTCATCGGGAGGCTTTTCTGTCATTCTAATTCACATTAGGAGTATATCACACGAGACTGAGCCAAGGAAGTGAAGCACAATTGGATACTGCATCCATCGATTCATCCTTTGTGCCAACCTAATGCAAGTGAGGGTCACCGGAGGCCGAGATGTCCAAGAGAGACACACGCATCCGCAGTCAAACAACAATTAACCCCGCAAGTGTGTGCTGGGATCCTAAAAATAAGCCCGGATACCTGGAAAAAAAAATGCGAGCGCAGGCGCAACACGCCAATTCCACAACGAATCGATACGGCCCACACTCGAGCCCAGACCTGCCAGCTGTGAGGTGACAGTGCTTTTACACTTTTAAACAGCGCTGTAAGAGCAACACCGTGTTTTGGTTCATATGCGATAAATCACAGAGCGGCCCCACCCGGGCACAGACTCAGGACCCTCTCACTGTGAGGGGAGAGCACCAACCACTCCTCTGTCGGACAGCTCTTTTCCTGGTGTTGTTTGAAAAACACTTATGTTGGGATTCTGAATCACAAGCTCATTTTTTTCAGTCGACCATACACTCATTATAACTATGCAACTGTACATTTTTAATAAGGGCACACATAGACATCAGCATTAGCAGGAGAGGATGGAAACACCCTTGGAAAGGTCAGTGATCTGCTGCTAACACATCATGTTCGTTCTAACCCCCGCAAGCAATTTAAAGCTGGGTTAACCTGCAACCGTTTGGACTGCAGGAACAAGAAGAAGAAAAAAAAAGCAGTGGTAAGAAAACACACGTTGGCATGTGGAAAGGAGCTACAGCTGAGATCAAACTCAGAACCATGTCGCTGTGAGGTGACTTCGCTAACTAATGAGCCAGCATGCTGCCAGACACCATTAATTAACCAGCGCCCTTAATTTCCTCTCATGATAATCATCATTGATTAAATGTAACAGATTCCTGGCCTCATTTTTTTTTTTTTGCTACATGGGGTACAGAACGGAGAATTGGCCAACTTAGCCACTGGTCTCAGTATTGTATAGCAGTTAGTCCCTGAGTGTTGTGTTGTTATCCATAATTACGAAGGAACACATTCTTCGGAAATTGGCTGCATTTCTGAATGTTGGTGGTGATTTGTGTGCGCAAGTGTGTGCGTGCGTGCGAGTGTAAATGTGTGCACGCACTCTGTGCTGGTCATTGTTTGCTGCCATCATTGTGGAACTGAGTGCTGTTGCACATCCAGAGAGACGGGAAGCTATTCACAGGAAGATTGGGAGTCCCACCAGCGAGGAGCATGTACAAAAGAGCAACACTCAGAAATGCAGTGGGCGAGCGCGCGTGTATCCAAGAGCATAATGAGCTAGTTTCATTGTTTGGACCTCTGCATCGGGTTTGTTTGGCAGTGACATGATTTGTTTTAACAAGCTTAATTTATCTTACAATGAAGGACAATAAAACTAAATACACATAACATGTCCCGTATTTGCATCTGTAATATACATAATGCACACAAAGTGCTTATTATACTGATGTATTTTCATGCAATTGCAGTTGCAATTATAACTCTGACCAATATTGTTTGTAGATTTTCGTTCTTTCTCCTGTTGACAATAGATTCCTTACCAGAGTAAAAAAAGGCACCGTCTGGTGTTACAATGTGGTACTGTGAGGTATAGTCCAGAGCGGAGGGACACCGACTCGTTGCTCTCTCATATTTTGGAATTTGTTTCGAGGTATATGTATCATATATCCTTCGGTAAGAACAGCGCAGTATCTCTTTTTCAAGTGCTTGAATTCTCTTGAGAGTCTAAATTCAACAAAATAGAAAAATCTGAAGAAAAACACAAGTCCGAACTCGTATCGATCTGTGATACCGGTTCTTCGCTTTGCGACAGATTCACTTTGTCACTCAGATCACACTCCAAGAATGCAGTAAATTATAATGCGAGTGTTTCCAGAGGAACCCAGATGATTCCAACTAAACCCACTAAGCTGGCTTGCAGGCAGTCTGCCACTGCATAACGGCAGAGGGTGGGTTTATGCTCGTGCGCTCGCCTGGGTTGTTTGCGGGTACATAACATGTGGGGCTTTCATGCTACAACATCAATTTTTGCGAGGGCATGTACAGCTGATATGTGAAACCTCTGAGTCTGACTGGGCACAGCGTGTCTCTGTCAGTTCCTTCAGGCCTCGCAGAGCCCTCTGCACCCTGCGCTTCTGTTTAAGGAGAAAATTCAGAGGGATTTTTATTCACACCACAGATAACCAAAGGCTTTCATTTGCATGCCGGCCAAATGTTTTCATGTGTAATTTATTACTCCAATTAGTCGTGTTTTATTAGCCTAAAAGACTTGCCCTAATGAAAGAAAGTTGGTTTTTCACCCAATATAATATCCAATTCTACAATGTCAAAATAGTCATGGAGAGTATATATTATGTATAAGTCAGCAAGCAGGATTTCCTTTTTCCTCCTTTCCTCAATGTGCAAATCTGAGAGGTTTTTCTTTTGTTAGTAGTATGTCTCATAAACGCGTCGCTAAATTTGGCCAAACTGCTTTAATGCAACTTTCCAGTGAAAGTTTGCATCATCTTCTCTTCAGTTTGTGGCTTTTGAATGCAGCTGATCCACAAAGTCCTCAAAGGACAAATTATGGAAACTGCTGCAATTAGTGGCTGATTTATATATTGTGCGAGGACCTCGGAGACTAATTAAAGGCCTTTGTGTTCTTGTCTATCGGAGACGTGCTAATTTGAAGCCTTTTGACTGAAACTCACGAGAAAGAGTCGGAAAATCTCAGCGTCTCAATTTGCACACACCCACCATAATAACCCGCATTCAGCTCAGTTGTTGAGTGAGATCTTGTAAACATGTTTCCATGATACTGCAATCTCTGCTTCATCAGAGCAAATTCTGCGCGATGCAAAAAAAAAAAGAATCACTTTATGTCCCGTGTTCGACGGAGCTGTGGGATGTCTTGTGCATTAGGCCTTGTGCTTATGGCAGATTTCTGAAAAGGGCAAAGCAAATTATCTGCAGGATTCTCCTCCCTTGGAGCAGGTTTTCCCCTGTTTATTAAATTTGTTAGAGTGCTTCTGAGCAATGCACATTTTATCCTCTTAACAGTCAAATTACTATATACTCCAGCAATTACTTAATGTACTCTAATGAGATTTCCCCATGAAATGGAGGGATTCATTTATTTTAATGTGACGCATTCCACCGGGCAGGTTTATGCATCACGTCCCCTCACCATCCGGAGAGGCTTCGAGTCATAAATAGTAAGATGAGCTTGGCTTCCAGAGTTGCCACTTTGCTCACAGCAGCAGGGGTGTATGATTCTGTGATCCAAGCACTGGGGGTGGGGCGAGGGGGGGGAGTTGGTTTGGGGCATTGGACGGTCGCAGGAGCCATTTCCGAGCTAAGCTCACTGCAACCAGGTATTCTCCAGGATTAGTGAAATAACACCAGGCCCACAGGCACTGTCGCTATGATGGGAAGAATCCAAAACATACAAAAAAAACCCACAACAAAAAATCAGGCTTAATATAAAATTATGTCACTTTGTCTTCTTTATTTTACGTTGGCAGAATTCATTTAAAACCCCTTTGATTGTTTCTTCTTGGCCTTTCACAGTGAAATATTTGAACAGTTCTCAAGTAAATCCATTAACAGCAGCACAGAAAAAAGACTTCTGTGCATAATTAAATTAGAAATATAGCCAACAAAAGGAATCAAAATAATTAGAAAAGGCGTAATTACAGCGACAGTGAAAGAAGGGACCGCTGAAGAAAGTTCAGATGATAAACATGTCGGGAAGATTGTCAGTAAATACAGTTGGAGCCCATTTAAAATCTAGCGACATTTAACAAGAGCAATTCAAGCATTTGACTGGAGTTCGACTCAAAAAGGAGAAAAAGATTCTACAAAGTGGAGAATTATAGTTGAATACACCTAAAATTATGATTTAGTGTCTGATAACATCGAGAAAAATATGTTGTTTATGAAGCACGCCGCCGTTTGGATGCATCTGAACTCAGCACAGACATAGTGGCTCTCAAAGGTTGTCTCTGAAACTCCACTGATGGCCAGAAAAGTTAGACTCAAGTGCCCACATTTGTAACTTTTGATGGCAGTGAACTTACTATTATTCTGGCCTGAACTGACAGCAGATAGCAGAGACATTTTGCTTTGTTACTGAAATGGAGAGCATGATGAGAGTGGAGGTGGAGGAGCCAGCCTCACCAGAAGCTGATGTTCCTGCAGGCATCTTTTAAGAAGCTGTCTGAGCTGTCTTCCTAAACGCCGCAGCCCAGGCACAAAGGGACTCTGCTTTCTTAAGAGTTGACGGCACATGCAATGTTTGTTACTTCACCAATTATATGCATAATTTGTGCAGCTTAAGCTATTTTAATATTAGATGGAGCGAGCACAGCTGGGGACAGGTGTTAAATGCGTCTTGGTGAAAAGCGGGAAATACATCACTTGATGTGTGTAGTTAAGTTACTTTATTTGGGTCACCTCTGTAACATAGACTTATAGCAGAAAATGATTTGATGTGACTCCGAGCCATTTTCCCCCCACTATCAGACAAATGGTTGATTTTGGAAACTGGTGATGAATTTGTATTTTTATTCTATTTATTTCCAACAACACCCCAAGGAAAAAAAAGTACGAGATACCAAAAAACAAGTGTGCCAGATGGATAAACAGACCAGAAAATCCAAACACTGACCTGAATTCGTTCCAAGTGTTAACTGGTGGTTCAGTAATCTTCATTATTAAAAAGGGAATCATCTCGAGTTATAACATTGTTTTCAAGGTCAAGCCACGAAAACAGGTGTGAATTACAGAGTGAATGAAGGTTAAAAAAAGTGACTGATTGTTGTTTGAAGAATTTACTTTCAAAGTAAAAGCCTGCAACGAGCACATGTAAACAAGTGACCACTAGTACTTCATGTGGTGGGAGTGTGGGTCCTTGATTGAAGGGACATCAGCAGGAGGAGGTCCGGAGGAGGTGAAATCTTCTGCGTTTCCTTCCCAGATGTAGCTGGGCTGGATAATAAACCCATCTATAGGTATATGTGGATTTAAGTTACATATTCAGTGAATTATGTTAAAGCTGTCTTATTTCTCTCTGGATGCCAAGAAATAAAAGCATATTCAGAACTGCTGAAAGAAAGTGTTTTTTATTCCCCTTCGTTTCAGGATGTAGTGCAAGACTGATGGTCTGACACACAACACCATCTAAAGCAGTACTCCACTTTGATGTTCATATAGACATGTTTTGCCAGTTTTGAGCAGAAGTTCAGGCCAACGGGGGAGAAAGAGAGAGAGAAAAAAAAACAACTTTCCTTTGAATTTTATGTAAAGAAGAGTGCCCGAGCTCAGTTATCTTTTCCACCAACGTGGTATTCAGGTGAAATAAAAGGATATCTTAATGGAGAGACAAGAGCCTGAGATATTCTGCTGCCTTGATGGAGCAGACAAGCAAGTCAGTGCATACACACACGCATGCACGCACACACGCACGCACACACACACACACACACACACACACACACTGCCTAAATCCATTATGGCTTTAGGCTTCAAAGCTGATATTGGTTTTTTAGCATTCCCTGAAAACAGAGAGGGTTGCTCCATGTTTGCCGAGCAAATTTAATACCTGGTGTAATGTGGACCGCCGCCTTCACTGCAGGTCCTAAGTGCAAAAGCTTCTGATAATTTTTCCCTGCATTTAGTCCTGCCTGATACTGTGTCGGTCTGCCCTTCCAGTCTGTGGCTCTGTTTGAGATCGCGACACTTATTCGTTCTTTTCCTCTTCTTTGTGTCTTTCCAGGTGGGATTTTTGAGCAAACAGAGGGACCTGTTCCACTTGTGAGCGCGGAGGAGCTTGCCTTTAAATTTGCTGTCAATAACATTAACAGAAACAGGACTTTGTTGCCCAACACAACATTAACATATGACATACAGAGGATTAATATCTATGACAGCTTTGAGGCCTCAAGAAAAGGTGAGTGAGTCGTTTTGTGTTTACGGGAGGATTGTGATGACACTGTGGATGGAGGAGGGGCCCTAACGGGTTGGAAAAAGGACAACAAAACATCTTCACTGTTTCTAAAATCTTACGAATGACATTTGGATTATTCACAGCCTTCTGTTTCTCCCTCATTTTTAGCTTGTGACCAGCTGTCTTTAGGTGTGGTGGCAATATTCGGGCCTTCGCATAGCTCATCGTCCAACGCTGTGCAGTCCATCTGCAATGCGCTGGAAGTGCCGCACATCCAGGTGCGGTGGAAACATCACCCCATGGACAACAGAGACACCTTTTATGCCAATTTATACCCGGATTACTCATCGTTAAGCTATGCCATCCTGGACCTGGTGCAGTTCCTTAAATGGAAAACAGCCACAGTTGTATATGACGACAGCACAGGTGAGCAGCGATGTGAAGAATGAAACCTTCCCTTTTGTTCCTTGAAACGTGCAACAAACTGACAAGAGCCTTCAATTGATCTGTTTTTGCACTCATAAGGTCTGATAAGACTACAGGAGCTGATAATGGCCCCGTCCAGGTACAACATTCGACTAAAGATCCGCCAGCTTCCTCTCGACTCGCAGGACACAAGGCCCCTCCTGAAAGAGATGAAGCGGAGCCGGGAGTTTCGCATCATCTTCGACTGCAGTCACCACATGGCGGCACAGATTCTCAAACAGGTTGGTGTGAGGCCCTTTACAGATGCTGCCGCGGCTGCTGTCAGATCTCAGAATAGCCAGCCAAATGAAAGCGTGCGGTCCTGTTCGATCTCGCCGCCGCTGGAGAACGGCAGCGAGGAGGTGTGTCACTAACAATAACACAGCGGTGAAATTTTCTGTTGTCGAATCTGGGGATTTCCTCTTGTGTCACCTGCTCGCTTCAGAGGGAGAGAAAAAGTCTAGTGTCGGATTTCGATGCCAGATATAGATAGTTTATATTCAAACCCCAGATCAGGATCTCGGAGGTTTCGTTTCTTTTGATGGTCTTGCCATCAAATATTTCAGAAAACTGTAAAAATAAATAAATAAATAAATTGTATTCCTCTTGTGCTGTTTTTCCATTATACATAAATGTGAGTCATTTGCTTTTGTTTGCTCCTCTGCCGACAACCAAACAAAAAGGAGATCAACCATGTTGTGTTATCCAAACTATTTACACGTGTTTTGATATAAATGTTTGTCAGTCAACAAAGAGCTGTCAGCGTGAAGCACTGAGTAGGAAAATGTGTAGGTGGTCTAATGCTCTCGAAATGTCAGGATTGGGATGGTGCAGCCCCCCCCTTTTCTGTTCAGTTTGCTGTCAGCTTCTGTTAACATGTTTGCAAAATGCATCATCTCTGCTGAAGTTATTTAAATAGCTCAGTCCTATCAAGTTATTGAGATCTAAGGTGACACGAACGTGCTGCTGGCCAGTCCGCACATCTCTCAATCACAAATCACTGTCTTCTCCAGAGAAGCAGCGAGCGAAAGCTCTGAGGCGAATCCGCTCCAGACGCCCCGTTTCCATAACTTAACCATTTGCTCCTTTCAAACGTAAACACATAAAGTTCTTCTTGCTCAACGTTTATCGCCGACTTCTTGCTGAACGCAGTTGGTCAATTAAAACAGAGCCCAGATATGTTGCCAAGTCAAAGTTTATGCTGCTTTGCAGTAATCTAAGCTCATAATAGTAACTTTGTTTGGTTCTGCTGTGTGTTGCTGTGACACCTTTTAAAATAAATGGAACATCAGGAGGATTTCTTTCATTTAAAAT
>JASSRZ010000007.1:6935209-6969825 GCA_032164315.1 Malacoctenus gilli
TGTTTGGTTCTGCTGTGTGTTGCTGTGACACCTTTTAAAATAAATGGAACATCAGGAGGATTTCTTTCATTTAAAATACTGCATTTGACACAGTTGGGCTGTATTACCTGTGATAGAGCATAGATAAGGACTGTGACAAAAAAATAACTCTTATTTGCAATTAATGAACTTGTTTTCTGTGCTTATTTAGTGGCTTGTGTTGTGAAATATAAACAGAAAACTGGAAAACAAAAGCAATACGATATTGATCGAGTTGTGAACCGTGAATTTCAGGAATCTTTTTCGAAAAGTTTCCCTCAAAATCTCTATTGAGGAAACTACTCAGTCGCTACAAGGACATGCAGCAAACAAAATGAGGTGACACATGAGCCTAACGCAGTTGGGAGTGGGAGTGGTTAAGGATTCACTTTTTATGCAGATGACAGTGCATTCTGACAAAGGCATAAGTGTTCCTGTTATTTACCCTAAAGCACAATTTGTCTTTTAAAAGTGGGACGTGATTGTCACTTAAAAGACTTAAAACAGAGTCTGAAAAGGCCTGGACGGAGCGATTCGACTCCAAGTTGGCACTCACAAGATTTATCAGCTATTAGACTGCAGCGTCTTACTGGCAACCTGTGCCGTGTCACTTTTGCAAAACAGTTGCTTCTAAGTACAACAGTAAGTAAAATCCTGAAGCACCGAGTGTGTGCGTGACGAGGTTTGCATTCGTATCGCCGTACAGGATCTGTCTAAATTATAAAAGGGTTCAAATATCACCTCTGAAGTGCTGTATCGTGTCCTTGATATTTCCCCTCTGTCAGGGGATGATTTTCGACAATATGGCGGGCCGTGTCTTCGCTCTGACAAGCTCACCTGCACTCAAAGTGCCTCTGTCAAGCTACAGTTCCTCCTCTGATAGGACAGGGGGAAATGGGAAACATGCCGGCAGTGTATTTGAAAAGGAGGACTCGATTTGTCCTTCGCTGTCATAGTTTTCGATATTCTTTTTGAATTGTAACAGTGCTATTGGTAGAAAAAGGTACCTTTGAACGTTCACCAAAGTAAAAGTTGAGAAAAAAAAGCTACAATTATATTGTATCACCATGCAAAATTCACCATGTGGCAGTGGAAGCATATTCATGTTCAAGATTAATAAATAAAGTTTCAATGTCATGTGTTTGGCTTGATGTCTTCAGATGCAGAAGTGAATTTGCTTCCACATGAGCATAACATCTTATTTACATAACCTTGGCTTATTTTTTCCCCTCTCACAACAGATGGTACAATTAAGTGGGAACCACAGCCGCTATGGGAATGTGGTGCCGTTGAATGTAGATGGAGTGAAACAAGTGGCAGTGATGGAGTGCTCGGATATGAGGCAAAGATTACCCAGCTCTTTTGATTGAAGGCTCTCTTCTCTGCTGGGATAACGTCACATGCCCCGAGCCATTCGAAACAATTTAAATGCATAGAAAAGCATCGAATACCGCCGCTATTCGGCAATTCCGCGGACCACATATGGTGCAGAAATCCCAGCAAGCGGTGGCAGAGTCTTGCCCACGAAATGAACAGCGCGTTAGTCAATATGCTCATCAAAACCTGGGTTTCTCTTCCTTCCGTGATCAAAAGCCTCTTTGTGCTCGTCTTTAGCATTGTTTGTTCCAATGTTGTTGTTGTTGACTCTCCAGTGTCAAAATGATCATTTTCTTTATCTTGTTTCTATTCATTTGCACCTTCCTCTCCCATCTCCCGTCTCTGTTTCCTGCCAGGCCCAGACCATGGGGATGATGACAGAGTATTACCACTATATCTTCACCACTCTGGTAATGTACCATGCTTGTTAATGCAAATAGAGTCTCGTTTGTTCTCATCTCCCTGCCGCTTGGGTTTTTGATGAATAGTGGCTAATTGCCAATGGAGTTTGGATCCAGTCCATAACATCAATTTTGTTTGACAAGCCGGAGGCATAATGGAGTCTTCAGTTTGCTGTAGTAAACACTCCACTTTGTAGTAAAGTCAACAGAAGTATCTGAGGTAGCAGCATAAAATGAAACAGATTGAGATCAAAAGCTGAATGTGACTTTAGGTTGGAAAAATAAACTTTAATGGGCTCTTCGTGAGCTCCTACAAAATATCAACATAAACAGACAAACGCAAAGGAAAACACTGAGAATTGTGTAAATTACCTCAGTGTCAACAAAATGCACACTTGAGACCATCTTAGAAAGCGTCAATCAATCAAACTTTATCTGTATAACTCGTTAGGGACGGTTCAATCTAATTGAAGGGGCTCTCCATGGATCGGCAGACAGTGAAGCACATAAAGGACGTGCAAACATGGACACTCAGTGACATGCCAATTTACCACATGAGTATGTGCGCCGACATCTTGGCACACAGACACAGAGAGCCACAGTGCTATATGGCTCGTGGAGACGAATGTCAGAGTGAAACGGTGAAATAAATATTGTTAACCTGATTGTCTTGGAAATACCTCTGGCCAGTTTTCACTGTGTGTTTATTGGGTTGTTCAGTTAACTAAATCAGGATTCTGGGGGTTTTTTTGCCACTGATCAGTCGACATTTCAATCGGCATACAATTTCAGTCGGGAGGTATACACACACTTCAAAGTGACAAATCCACTGCTAAAACTCGGAAACAACAACCTTGAGTATGATCCTGTCCGGTAATGTTTCGAATCTGCGTTGTCTCTTGAAGAACAAACCAATTAAAAACACAAAAAATGCACGTATGGGTTAGTATGTGGTTAGTTTTCACCAAAAGTAACTGAAAAAATGCAACGAATAGATACCAAAATGCAACATTTGGGTGTAAAACTTTGAGCTAACATTCTGCATAAACATACATTTGCTTAATCTTCTTCAAAATGTAATTTTAATCCAGCCTCACCATATTAGACACTATCAGGCATATTTAACTGACTGAACGCGCAACTGTTTTCTCCACTTCTGCAGTGTTTTATGCTCGCACTCCGATAAAGTGAGCTCGCCTGACGAACACAAGCAGGCCCAGCAGGGAGCCGCCGCTGCTCTTAACAGCGACCCCGGCTATCTGGTGACAAGCAGACTGAATGGGAATGAATAGCAGCATGTTCTGTGCTGTTCCTTTCACTCCCTGTTATTGTCTCTGTTTCCGCGTCTCTCGCGCGCTCACACTTGCCGTCTCTCCAGACTTGGCCGGTCGGTTGCGATAATGCGATATGACATAGAGGTCCAGGCATGATTTGTGTCATCTTTTCCTGCCCGACGGCGTGGCAGCGACATTGTTCTGGCATGCACTGTGTTTGTTTTTCGTGTGTAATCTTTTGGTGGGAAAATGTAAAATTACAAGCAGTGTAGAGCAAAGTACTAGAAAAAAAATTCCAGAAACATCCAAGTTATCATTCTCGGTAACCAAAATAGAAGTTACTCAAATGTGTTTGATTACATTATCGCTTTTAGTTCAGTCTTAATAAGGTCCCCCCAAGCTGCGTCATTGTAATGAAGCTGGGACAAATTAGCTGAGCTCCCAGCACCATGTGGGTCAGCTTACTGACCCCTTAACCTACCATGTTCTGTTACAGTGACATCAATTTTAAGGGGTTTTTGGGGGAGGGGGATGTCGCTCTGTGTTCTACATGTTATGGGTTAGGAAAAGAACATATTTTGATTTACATAACAGCTGACAGTAACTGGCGATTGGAGCAATCACAAACAAATTACCAGGAAGTGTAATGTTTATTTTATGCTCCTATTACATTAAAAAGTGGCAGGCACTCGACATACTGGCTGAGTTGAATCCTGACATCAGGCATCTTTCAGACTGCAGCGCAAATCTACTCGAAGTGAAATTGAAAAAAATGTAGCCATGATAGGAAATGTTGAAGCTCATATCTAGTAATGAGAAGATACAGCGAGACAGCAGCCTTGCAACTCATCAACTGTTGCCATTGACACAAGTAATGCCTAAGTGGCTGACTAAACTTCAGTAATCGTCCACTCCATTTCTTATTCTTCAAGGGTAATCAGTGAAATGGGTCTTGCTGTGTACACGAGTGGGATGACAGCAATGTGTTACTATTACTTAATGTTCTGTTAACACTGACATCGAATGCCCTCGTCTGTGTGTGAAGTGACTGTTTTCTTACACTGTGAAAAAAAGGCACTTACCCAACAAATCAGAAACTTCAATTTGCTATTTTTCGACAACAAAAAAAAATACCTGTCACACAAAAGGATTCACATCATCGGCGAATCTGGAAATATGTGAAATCCTATTGACGGACACAACATTATCAGAAGTTCACCTGGCGGCTTGGTTTGATCCAAAATGATGAATACTGGCAAGGTATACGCGGCAATACAATTTCCTGTTGATGGAATTCACTGATGTCAGTGTTTTATCTTCCGAGGGGGAGGCCGACTTATTAGAGCATGAAAAGGCAACAGCACGTTGGTATGGGGGTAATAACTTCCTTGTCCCTCCAAATGAGCCTGTCATAGCTCCTGTCTCGATGCAGCTATCTCTCTCTGAGAAGGCAAAGCTGAGAACTTTCTTCCATTCACACCCACCAAAACACTCCTGCATGCCCTCCGAGATTTACAACATGCTTTCCACTTGAAGGTTTCACGGCGACTCCGCCTGGAGAATTATACTGAGCTTTTGTTGCATATGTGAATGTGAGGTAGAGATGGGGGGAAAAAACAACCAAAAGTGAACTTGTAATTGGAACAAGTTGCTTTTCTGACATACCAAAAAAGCCTAATATAAATGGCAATGTCACATAAGATGGATTCTATTATACAAACAATTCTGCCCCAGTTAGTTTGTATTCTTAGCTTCAAAGCAGAGAAACCTGTAACCTGATCTACTTTGCAGAGCTTTTTCTGAATGTCATATAGAACAACAGTGATTCACTTTGATCTCTCCTTATAAAAGAAAGCATTGTACACCATTCGGGTGGGAGAGGGAGTGGAAAAAAAGGCGCAGAAATATCTCAGTGACTAGCGAGGACGGTTCTTTACTAAGTGCCTTACACGCTCTTGTTCCCCCAGCACTAACCCCACGGGGTGCTAATGAAATATCTATGTTCATCCAAATGTCTTTCCCAAGCCCCCAAGCCCATTCTGACACGACATGTGTCAACATGTGACTTCACACTTCAGCTACAATGGCTGCCCTAGAAATTACAGCGGCTCAAATTGAATTGCTTTTTTTTTTTTGGTCGGAAGTTGCCAAGGGAATGCAAGTGTTGAATTTTTAATATGATAGAACAGAAATGTGATATTTTCTCCCCCCCTCCTTTTTCTTTAACTCTTTTGTACTACAAACATAAATTAAAATCCTCAACGTCCTAAAACAAAAACATTAATATATCACACAGGCGATGATATATCACAAGCTTACAGGTGGACATTAAATCATATTATTGTGGGAAACAATAATAATTTGTCAATTGTAAATGGATTCTGTAGCAACAACTCTGCCATCATAGCCGGTTAACTGCATTAACAATGGAGACCGTGCCTCACACAATACACCCACACCTCCTGATCGAACAGTCAGAAAAACACAAACTATACCACTCAATTTCCTCTAATTCATTTTGAGTGCAATGAACACTCACCTGCAACTTCATTAGGAACACTTTTACAATGAAATATAGTCATGTGCAACAGATCTTCTATTAATTCTGCCTTCCCAAAAGGGAATAACGTTCCGATTTGCAGAGAGGTATTTCAGCGTGGTAGTATGGCCAAATGGTTGAAGGAAAACAAGTCATGTGTGATTGTGTGTTTTTTCATGTAATGATCTTTCCGCTTTATAACAAATATTTTTCTAAGTTTTTTCCGGGCCGTGTTTTCACTCTCATTTCACATCATCGCTTTGCACTTTGGGACCTCGGCCAAAGATCTACAAAGGGGCCAGCATTTAGTACCGGAGGGCTCCATCTGATTGCCTGAATATGTTGTCAAGCAGAGCAAGAATAAGTATTGCAGAAAAAAGTTGGATTGCAGTTCAGTGAGTCTTTTGAAAACCTCTTCAGCATAACTGGTGGGATGTTCCTGAGATTTGGTGTCAGATTACTAAAGGTACCTTTTGATATAATGCAACCATGCTCTGACATCCCTGGAGACTACAATTGTAAAAAAAAAAAAAAGCATGCATAGGAAATCCAGGCAAGATCGAATTTTACGTACCAAAAGAGAGAATTTATGTTGAAGCTGTGACGTTGGATCTGAATAGACTGTACAAGTGCACCTAATGAAGTGACTGGTGAATGCAGTTATCTTTTCCAATCAGTTGTTCCTTTTATTATCTTCTCTTGTAAGGTGGAAAAATTCCAAAGACAGATTATTTAAACAAAGATGTTCAGAGCCAGCTGAGTCAATAGAGACCCATTTTTCTTCCCTCTTTGTCTATTCAAAGGACCTGATGGCCATTGACCTGGAGCCATATTACTTCTGTGGTGTCAACATGACTGGCTTCCGCATCCTCAATGTGGATAATCCTCAGGTTGCATCCATCGTGGAGAAATGGTCAATGGAGAGGCAGATACCACCGAAGCCTGACTCGGGTCTGCTGGAGGGGATCATGACGGTATGTTTTATTACTCCGTGTTACATTTAAAGTCTGTCCTCCAAATGCCAAGAGGAAAAAAAAAACACAGTTGGTCTTTCAAGTGTGGCCTCTGCCATTGACAAAACGCCATGATGACCCCTCGTAGCAAACTGAAAAGAATAGCTTCCGCACTGTGGTGTAATCTTTCTACATTTTATGCTTTTGTACAACACATTTTTTTGATGAACTGCTCTGCTGCTCCCACTAAAGTGCCGACTGAGTTATGTGGACAGATTGAGGGAGTTCAACTTTTTATCCGTGACTAAATATTTAATGAGAGCGGTGTGAATCAATGATCGGCCATACCAACCATGAACAGTCACCTGACTTTCCCCATTTCTGCTTAAATGTTGATTTGTCTTTGATATTGTTTGATTTGTTTTAAAGGCAAACAAACAATCCCAAAAGAAAACCCGTTGCTGAAAATCAAGTAGGATTCATGAATAAATCAATGAATTCTCGATAAACAGAATTCATTAAGGACAACCTGCTAAACCTTCTCACCAGGGGAACACAGTTTCTATGACCTCATTATGCAATTGAAGCAACGATGCTACTTTTCACCAGCATCCCTGAACCTGAGCGATTGAGGAAGTGAAAAATGCTCGCTGGTCTAGAAAAAATTCCCATGTCACGATAACTGCAGGGTCTGATATTAGCGAGGAATCCCTCTGAGTGATTAGTTTATGCCTTCACCATTGCAGGGAGTACAGACATGACTGATGTAATAGTGCAGAAAGCGTTCACTAAAGCCCTTTCAAACCAAATTATCCTTTGAATGCACCATTCCCCCCAAAAACCTTTATTTTTTATGTCCAGACGCGTCCCTTCATAGCCATTCTACTTCAAATGGGCACTTCAAAATGGTTCATGCATCATTGTCTCAGTATGTTTCCTGGAAATTATAGTGACTTTAGCTCTCTCCGATGGCCCAAACAGTCCAGACGTCAGCTCAGTACAGCTCAGTCAGTGGAAATGACGAGCAGGATGTGCACGCAATGTCACTGCTACCAAAAACGATGATGTTTATCTTGATAGAATTATGATGTCAATAATGTAAACATGCAAATTTTCACCTATTTGTTCCATATTTCATGTAGAATTAAAACTCCACCCAATATAGTTTTGAAAATGAACTGAAATTGCTATATATATTGGGTATTATTTATTACAGTAGTTATTCCAGTGACCTGATATATTTTTCATCAATCTCAAGTCCCATTGTTTTCACATAATTTGATAATGTTTTGTGACTTAATGTGATAAAAACTTCCACAAGCAAATTAAGTATAAGGTTGTTTCTACAGACAGCGTTATTTATCCACACACTAAAAAATGACACTTTATTATCATTTCTTAGAAGTATTTATTATTTCTTAATTGCCATCAAAATCACACACTAACAACCTATAGGGTCACTCCTAAAATATATAATACACAAGATTGTTACTAAACTGTATGGACCTGATATGAAAATATAATATGACTAGTGCACTGAACATCAACTGGCATATGAGCCTAAGCTTTCACATCAAAGATGACCAGACTGTTTGCTCCGTTTTACACGCCGTCAGCTAACACAATGTTCACCCCTTATTCCAGACAGATGCAGCTCTGACCTATGACGCAGTCCACATTGTCTCCGTCTCGTACCAGCACGCGCCGCAGATGACGGTGAACTCGCTGCAGTGCCACCGTCACAAACCCTGGAGATTCGGAGGGCGCTTCATGAGTTTCATCAAAGAGGTGATGGGGCGCCTTTGGCCTGTTGCTATTTGATTTTGGAGTTATTTATATTGGAACGTACTGATTGAGTGGCAAACGAGACAACAGGAGCGGAGTGAGGGCCATGTAGTCACGGGGGACTGAGATATTTATCCAGCAAATCAATCATATCCACAGACAAAGTAAACTCAGCCTTGATAGACACATCAAAGCTGCATTGTTGTCAGCCTCATAAATTCCCTGTATTCGTAACCTATTTTTCGAGAAAGCATGTACTGTAACCTTTTGAAAGCACAACTTGTGTAATCGGCTCCTATTTCATCTAACATGAGAGTTTGACAGTAGCTCGGAATACAAAAAAACAAGCCTCTGCAAAATGGCAGATTAAGCGTGTGTGGAGATGCTACTATTTGTATCTTGATTTGTTCAAACAACAAAATCATTTGTATTTGTCTTGGGTGTGGTTTAGTGATGTTAGAAATGGCAGGAATCCCATTTGTTTAGTTTTTTTTACTCTCCTCATATAATCACTCACATGATTGCCAAATTAAATCATTAACCTCCTGGATCTACTGTGTTTTACACAGGAATTGCCTGCAAGCCAGAATCCCTCATCTGTGGGAAATAATTTGGAAAAAATAGAAATAAAAAACACATTTTTTCCTCAGACACTTTTCTTCATCAACACGTGATAACAACCGACCGTAACGGCTGCTGTTTGACATGCCTCAGTGCAAAGCACACTGTCAGCATTTGTGACCAGCTATATGTGTCCTCCTCGGCCAGTTTGGGACGGTTCTGTGTGCTGGGATCCTCTCCTGGGGTTCAGTTGGGGACTATGTCCTTACTCACATCCACAGCCTGACAGCATCCTTCTCAATCAAGATGCCACAATGTGTCTACGCAGCATCATCCCCCTTATTGTCATGCTTTAGAGAGAAAACCACCACTGCTCCGCGGCCTCGGGGTCAAAGTCTGAGTAGACTGCCCTTGTCGCTGGGACGGTCACCTCTAAATGTTAGGAAAATGCTTAATGCCTTCGACACACTATACCAATGCCAGGTTTTTTACTTTACATTCAGTGAGTGAACGGGAGAAGTGGCTTCAACGTACTGCAGGTCCAATGACCTGTATCTGTAAGGAGGGCAGAGGGGAGGTTTGTGGCTCTTTGTGTTAGCTGAAAAGGATGCAGGGTGACCACGAATAAATGGCAGCACTGACCACTCCCCTTTTGATTCTGAGGGAAGCGAAGCTGTCTTTCTTAAAAGGTAAACAGGGTCACAAAAGGGGTGAAAACACTGTTTCTGTTGTTGGTCATAATGCATCCATTAAAATGTATATTTGACTGTGTGGGAGACTTTAAATGACCACAGCTTATCCTTTCAAAGGTTCCTTTCAACAGCAGAAAACCTCTGAGTTTCTCCATGTGCAATATAACTGCTCTTTTGTCAAACCGAGGGGTGAAACATGCATTACTCACTCTGTCAAATAATTCTGCAACACAGCTATATTCATCTATCAGGCCACTTCAACAAAGGATACAAAACATAGTAGTTCCACTATGTGGGCTACATTTGTAGAGACCACACCTATGTCAAACAACTCAAGCAACCAAAAAGGAGGAGGACATGTGTGGCACCTATTTTCAACCTGCACAAGACAAAAAATCTGCAGCACTTGTTTACACAACTGAAATCTTTGTGATGATCAACAACCTGAAAATGCACGCCTCCACCCACTTCTTTTTCTTTACCATAGCCTCTATTGCAAGGGCCCAGTGTTGACAGAAGTCGTCAAGACACAAAACACCGCTCCATGTGGGAGGAGGCCAGCTCTGAGAGTGACCAATCACAGCAGCCCACTCCCTTCATGTATTATTTCAGTGATCAGAATTTCACTGCGAAAGTGCAAAGCAGAGCAGCATCATTGCCATGTGTACCAGTGTGGAAAACTATGATGGGTGCTGAATTTTCTTTCAAGGTTGTTTAATTTGTGCACAAGTACTTTTAGTATGCAAGTGTGACTGCTTAATTTGCTCGAGAATATGTAGAAAACTGTGTGCTTGAGTTTTGACATCAATCCGTGACCGCACACTCTTACTGATTATCAGTACTGATAGAGCCAAATGGCTTCAGAATAGCTGGCAAACACCCCCCCAGCTTTCCTGCACAAGGATTTATTGTGTGATGCCCGCGCAGGGATCTGATGGCCTCTCCCATATAATTTCTAGCTGACATATCAGCATCCAGCACGATCCATGGATACCATCCGGTGTGTCAGTCAAATAACCAAACGCTTGTCTGTATAAAATACACGCCCAGTGATATACAGTATTATTCCATTAAAGTGTATATTCTGATTTCTGGCCGAAATATAAACATTGCTCTTCATCTTAAGAAGATCCACATCTGCGATCATGACAAAAAGCATAGAAATAGCTTCAGATTATTGCTCCGACTGCAACATATTGAGTTTGGTTTTGAAAACACCAACTCAGGCCTGATTTACGCCGGCCGCAAGACAGGACTGTGACATGCTGTGAAGGTCGAATTGGCCCTCAGGATGTGATATGGCTGAGGCATTTATGTCACTCTCTGAATTAGAGCTGTTTGAACATGCCACCCACTTTGGTGGCAGGGGGCCAGAGGGAATGAGGTATGAGGGGGCTCGGAGAAGCAGAGTGCCACAAATTTCCCTTTGAAGCTTCGATCTTCTCACAACAAGTTCTGGCAAGCTACAGGGGAAGCAGACAGCTACAGCCTGTAGGGTTGCGACGGTTGGGACTTTAAACATCGGAAAATCGCTACAGTTCCGACACACTAGGATGGATAACAGCATTGTTACAAGTCATAAGAGATGGAGTGATTGCTTTGCAGGACGTGTCTCAATGGAAATGACACCAATTGCCAATTGAAATCTATCCATAAAGGAAAATAGTAGATGGAGGATTAGATAACCAACATATAGAATGTGTTGCATCAAAAAGGATTTTTTAAACAATAGCAGATCACAATGACAGTCCGCTGAGATCGGTTCAATTGTGCTACAGAATAGCTGGCATATGTTGGCTTGTAGACATGTTTGTGGGGGTGGTGGGCATCACAGAATCGTAATAAGGGGCAGTTATATGTTTTTCCCCCCTCGTGGGGAATCAAGGGAGATGGCTGTTAATTAACTCGGCAGTCTGAAGGGAAAACGCGTTGGAGGCGTTGAGATGTAAAATGTAATTAAAAAAAGGAAATGCAGCCTGCGTATGGTTTCTGTTTGTACTTTTGGTCCGCGTTTTTATGTGTGGGAGCAGGACTGTTCGCAGTGAATGCCACTGATTGTTAAAGCGTGTTCGTTTCTCTGTACTTATGTGTTTATCACTGCTTTTTATGTAAAGTGACATTGTAAATGCAACGTGTCTGTGATTTAGACACACTCCAAGGTTAAATTCATGATGTGTTTTAATTAACTGAGAAAACAATCTGCAAAAGATTTTAGAACAGAAAGTTGCTTTATTGAGGTCAATGAAACTCTGGAAGTGAGCGGCCACAGCCAAAGCAACAGTTTACATGTTCTCCCTGAGCCTGTGTGGTTTTGCTCCATAATCTCGACATGAGGTTGTTTCTCTACAAATATAACTATAAAGCTAACATATGTTGCCTTTCAGTCTCACTGGGATGGCCTGACGGGGAGACTGTCGTTCAACATGACAACAGGTCTCCGAACAGACTTCGACTTGGACATTGTCAGTCTGAAAGAAGACGGACTCAAAAAGGTAACTTGAGTTTGCAAGCCTTTCTCCATCGCTGTTTTTTGGGTTTTTTTTTTACCTTGACACAATATGAACACAATGCAAATGTGTCCCCAAAAACAGCCTATAAAATAACCAGTAGGAATCATATGATGACTATACCCCAAAATGAATTTAATGGATATCTGATTCTAGAGACACACATTAGATTTTCCCCTGGATGTGGAACAGATAATGCCAATTTGACAGTGTCATTTACCTCCTAACAAGGAAGCAAATTGGCTGTTTCAACATAAGCATAAGTTAGTGGATCATAAAGCAAATTGGATTAGGGTACACATTAGGGTGTTAATTGCTGCCTCTCTTAATGATAATTTGAGGTGATGCCCAAAATGCAGTTCGGTGGTAATGAGCTGTATAAACATGTTTCACAAAAAGCGGCAGGACGAAAAAAAGAAAAACACAAGGTTGGTAATGTAGAACTTATTTTATTATACTGGAGGGCCTTTGGACTACGTCCGCTATTCTCTGCTAAGGGGCTTTCATACATTATGAATACATCAAATAGGGATAAGTCCCATTATGACTTCCTCAAGTACTCCCTAAAGGCTCAAGTCTATATAATAGCGGGGGCTTTTCAGCTTGTAACCCCTCTGTTCAAGAAAAAAAAAAAGCTTGTAAGTCCCCAGCTTTGAAATGATTCCTCTTCTTCCCTTCACTGGCATCTTGTCCTGCATTTGGTCAATTAAGTTGAAGCACAGTCATCTTTGGAAAGTATTTGATGCCATATTAGTGCCTTCTCATTGTGCCACTGACAAATCCTACGCTAAAGCATGTTCGCGTTGATCCGGCACTCCGCTGCAGATTGCTGAATTTTTTTTCCCTCCCTCATCTATATCCGTGGAATCGGCTTTAACTCTTTGAGCCTGTTAGGAAGTGGACTTTTTTCCCTTCAACTAATCCATCGTAATTGAATATTACCCAAGTTTGAGCCTATGCTACATTTCTGAGCAGGTTCGTCTCAATGTCACGTTCGCTCAATGCCGGTGTGCTTGGAGGGGTGAAATAAATGTAATACTCTGCATGTGGTCGCATGAGTAAATAACTTTTGAATCAAGTCTTTTTGCTAAGCATGTTTAATGAATTGAGCTAATTGTAATTGGGTACAATTAGAAAGAATTCTGCAAAGCGGAAAGCGCTGGGATATTTTTAAGTCTCTCTCCTGGAGTCCTCTTTGGTTGTGTGACAAGCTGTAACTAATGTGCTTTTCAAATTAGAGCATATGCCTCTCCCTGGATTAGGCAGGGAGGACACTAACAGACGGTTTTCATGCTTTTTGTGGCGGGGGAGAGGGGCTGTACATCTTTAAATGGATCCACCTCGAGCGCAAACCTCAGTGAATATTAAAAGCTCTGTCTGTAGTATTAGCGGATGGGAGGAGCGTTCGGCGGTGGAGAGCTCGACTTGCAAACAGAGATTGTTACCGACAGCCACAGGACTATTTGTGCTAATGATATGTTCCAGAGTGTGTCTCTACAATATGCAGGGATTTTTTAGCCTGCGGGCTCCTTGCATGTATAACTCATTTTATTTGTTCAAATCTCTTGGCTTATCTTACCGAGGCTGCAGAGCAAAATTACTTTCACAATGCAACTCAACCAGCAACCCCGTGCTGTATCTTCATTCAAATTATCCCTGAGCTTTTCCGTTTATTTGCTCCTTTAATACCACTTCTGTTTCGTGAGGTTTATCGTTTATCCATATATTTATTTCGTGCAAATTTACTCACACCCTGGATTGTCTCGACTCCATCACATGCGACTGCACATCGGTTTTTATTCTGTGTAATGCCCGGTACACCCTGTTGTTTCAATAGCACTCCTTCAAATAATTGTAGTTGCTTTGATTTGCCGGTCACACCCTATTCTTTATCAAGACACACAACAAACTACTCCCCGCTTTTCAGAGCACCATGGACCGATGATAAAAGGTGGCTCAGCCAATCATCTAATGCAGCAAGGGATGTGTTCAACCTGGCACTAATGTGGGAGATGGTTGGCGGAGGAGTGAGCTGAGGTTGCGCAGCGCCAACAGACACCCAACACTTAGCTACACACTTTTTCATCTTCCTCAGGTGGGGAAGTGGAGTGCGTCGGAAGGACTTAACATCACAGATGTGCCGAAGCGAAAAGGGATGAACATCACTGATTCCCTGGCCAACCGCTCCCTCGTCATCACCACCATCCTGGTAGGTCACCTGTGTGGTCTGTGTCGCGTAAAAGTCGCCCTATCCTTTGTGTGTCTCCATTTTTCTCCCTGGAAAAACACTGAAATTCGATCTTATCTCACTCGTGGTGATTTTTTCAGCCATGTTTCACTTTCACAATAAAACACCTTGATATGTACAAATGAAGAAAATTAGCGCCAGTGCCATTAACGGCGTTCACAGTTACTATTCCCCTGAGAGCCATAGCCAGTTTTTTCCTTTCTACATTCATCAGCGGAAAATATTACATTTCACTCATCTGAAATTTTAGCCTCGCTAAAAATAATCCTTCAAGAATTGAAGCTTTCGGGTTCTAAATAAGTTGAATAATCATACCCATCATTTGATAGGTGGATACATCATTTGTAAACTGATATATACCGTTGAACCCTAATCGCACCATCGGAACGAGGTGTGCTCAGTTTACATCTTTGTGAAAAGCTGACAACAAACTGTAATTTATCAAGTCTAAACATAGATCAACATTAAATTATAGATTACTAGTAGCAACTGAAATGAGATGTAGCAGACATGTTCATGTTGTGAAGCCCTCGTGAAGATGGTTCTTCATTTACACTCGTTTAGGAAAAATGCACAAGCTGCAATGATAAACACTGTTATTACGCCTATATTAGAGTACAAAGCTGCAATTATGACAAGTGAGGTCAAGGTTGGACATAATTAATGCCTATCAGGTGCCATCTATGTTAATTCCGGATCACAGAGGCGAAATGGAAGGATCTGAGCGTTATGTTGAACTACTGTAAAAGGAGCCACCAGACGTAGTATTCAGTATATGAGTTTGTGCAACAACCACACTTGAAGTTTCCTCCAAATATTTGCATCATTTGGGGGTCTTATACCATTTTTCTGACACATCCCTTCATTTGCTGTCTCTTTGGGAATCATTAGATTGAGATCATAAAACTGACTATTTTCCAAAACGCTGAGAGACGTTTGGTTTTAATATCAATCTCTCTCTCTTTCTCTCCCTCTCTGGGTGTAATGACATTGCATCAAACTGATTCCAGTGATGCATGAACAAGACGTCTGACAGCTTTATAGTGATAACTCTGTGGAAGAGATTAAGGCACTTAATGTGTTTTTCCCCTTACATTAATTGTTTGCACTCCATTGCCTGTAATGTGTCTGCGCGGGCCCACCTTCCTGCTCTCACTGTTATGCACGCCCATGCTGCGATTGTGAGGGTAGAACTGGAATAAACACTTTGATTTGAGTCCAAACCTTGGGGAATAGCAAGAATTGGAAGGCTAGAAACAGATGGTAATGGCTTCCTCCTTTAACATGCAAACTTTTTGATCAAGTTAATTGGACAACTTGAGCAAAGTTTGAGGCGAAGCGCTTGCTCTCTAAATGCATTGTCATCAAGTATTCATATCTTATCATTTATTTAAGAGGCCATCCTAATTGTAATGTCTATGTGGATTCATACTTTAATAGCAAACAACAATGTTTATCATTTACACCGGGTTTTCGCTGGCATTTCAATTTAGCTGGTATTCATCAAATAAATGAAGGCAAACAAGATGTTAGGTTAACACAGCTTTGCAGGGACAACTTTCGTTAACTCACAGTGTAACTGTGTCCACATGCCACCAGTACACACACTGCATTTTTGTTAACCCCCAATAACACTCTCACACCTCTGCCTCCCCCCTTAAAATAATTTCCTGAGGGAATAAAGAGTGTCGACTTCCTATACCATCGCATCTTTTCCCCCCCTCGTGCCACACTGGCT
Organism: Malacoctenus gilli; assembly: GCA_032164315.1. NCBI lineage: Eukaryota > Metazoa > Chordata > Actinopteri > Blenniiformes > Labrisomidae > Malacoctenus > Malacoctenus gilli. Next base: position 6,951,303 of record JASSRZ010000007.1, read on the forward strand.
ACAGTTTGTGGAAAAACACACACACACAAAGGTGGGGGTGGGGGGGTGGGGGAGTGGGGGGTCACCTTCACAAGAGAATCAATTACTCCGCTCCTGAGCTCAGTTTGTAAATTATACATCTGGTCATTGGAGGCAATAAATTGTATTACAGCTTTTTGCATAAATGGACCAACATGTTTTGAAATGCACAGCGGGACATGCAAGTCTATCTGGCAGGGAAATGGTAACAGGCACTAAATAAAGGAAATCATTTACGAGCAATTCTGTGTTAGTCATTGTCACTGCAGGCATCAGCTCAGTTGGTCTCCCTTGGAGGTTGGTGACAATTGATGAAGGCAGCGTCGTGGGCATGTTCCATTTCACTGCTGCATTCTGTTCCTAATCAGGCTTTTATACAGGCCCAAATTATGAGCAGCCAGGCAAGATATTACAGGCCAGTAAAGAGTGTCAGCTACCTGACCATAAAATGAACCGACCTGTGCACCCGCTATATAGGTCAAGGCACAGCAGTGCGTGGGAGAGTGTTGGTTTAGTTAGCTCAACACTGGAAGCTTATTTATAACACAAACACACCTCCTGTTTCACTGTGACATCACTAGTGGAGAAAAACCTGATACAGCTTTGCGATATAAATTGAATTTGCTCCCTAATTTAGCCACGCTATCATTTGGCAATCACATCAATAGAGCAAACGGCTTAGTCTTCTTTTATATTTCAACACTGCGTGTATCTACACCCCAAACTCGAATTTGCTGTCAGTGCCTGTTAAATGCAACAGCGACTCGTCAGCTCACATCACTTTGCCTCAATTAGGCGCATGTGCTGAAACAAATTGCAAAAGCTGACCTCACCATTGCTTTTCATTTGATCTTTTGGGTCTGCCCAGGAGGAGCCATATGTCATGCTTAAGAAGTCTGACAAGGCGCTGGTTGGGAACGACCGTTTCGAAGGATACTGCATCGACTTGCTGAAAGAGCTGGCCAACATCCTGGGCTTCACGTACGAGATCCGTCTGGTGCCTGATGGGAAATACGGCTCTCAGGACGACAAGGGCCAGTGGAACGGCATGATCAGAGAACTGATTGAACATGTGAGTTTCAATTGGTATTCATTCACATTTATCGTAACAGTTTTACATGTAGTAGTTTTGATCATACCTCTGGTTTTATGAAGTTCAGTTGTAGTTTCAGTGGTGGTAATAGGGTTTTTTTTTTCATTATAGTTGAAATAATGGTCGGAGTTTGTTCAGAGAAGTTGTAAATCTAGCACAATTATTTGTTGAGTAAATGTTGATTTTTGTGTCTTTGAAGAAGTGTTGATGCTAACTGTATGTGTTACAGTTCTGCGGGTTTTTTTGTGTTTTTCTTAGTTGTAGAGTCTTAAGACCGTCAGTGTTGAATTTATCTGAAACATGGCAAATTATTCAGTGGATACTGTGCAGTTTAGTTGGGTGTTTTGAAATAAGTTCTCAGTGTGTTGAACTCATACATTTTCTATTCATTGAGTAGGAGGACGGCACGAATAAGTTGCTTGGTACTTCTCGGGCAAAAGGGGCATGCTGGTCTTGCGGTGTCTAATAGTATGAGGCACAGACCTAGTCCCTCTGAGGCTCACTAATTACTACAGTATTAGGTGCAAAAAAAGACCAAAAAACAACCATATTTTCCAGAGTTTATGTGCCAGACTGTTTCTTGGCTGGAAATAGTTGCCAGGCAACCTCAAAGGACTCTTATCTTACAGTATCATCAAATAGGTTCAGTGTTGATTTTGAGGTGAAAAGGGGAGGAGTTTGCTACCTTTGCACTTATGTTTGATTTTGAATCATATTTCCAATTCTCATGCTCAGGTGCGCTAACCAAGCTCCGGATTCAGCCATATCTTTTATCACGCACATATTTTAGTCCAACACTTAGCATGACCCAAAAAGAATTTTTTTTCCCCCAAACTGAGCCCTACTCTTTGCAAGTATGCTTGCCTAATGCACAATTTAAGGGCAACATCACGCAGACTTAGGGGTGCATGTCATTGAGCTGAATTGCAGGTGATGTCCTCCATGTGGACGGTGATACAGTTATGATTGAATACGAGTCAAGAAGAGCTTGCAAAGCTGTCAGTTACATTTATTGAGCAATTATGTCAAGGTTGCCTAAAAGTTACTAGCATTCTGATGCCATTCAGAGAGACAAACCACTTGCCTCAGCTGGATAAGCCACATATCTAAGGCGCGCGTGCAATACTGCATAAATATATTGCCAGGATTCAGGGTGGAACAGACCAGCAATCATCTCTCTGAGGGATAGTGGGCAATGGGAGCTGTCTGTGTCAAACCTAAAGCCTCAGCTGCCATGAAACAGCCTCACATTGAAGTGATGGTGGCAATTCTCCGCTGGCATTTCATAAGTGTCCCTGTCAGTGCTCTCTCTTTGTCCTCAGCCCCATCAGGTCAGCGCTGTACTCAGCTGAAAACTTGTAATAGCTTAAGTGGCATTTAGTGCAGGGAATTGTATGGCAGGAGTCAATGGCTTGGTGCTGAAAGGGTTGGAAAAGGTGGGCTCCCACTGCAGCACTTTATTTCTCTATCCAAGCTTTTTGCAAGATCCATGCTGATAACAATAACCTTTAGAGGAAGGAATGGATCGCCAAAGGCAGAGAAAGCTGGCATGAAATGGAGATGCATGACTCCATCATTAAAGAAAAAAAAGCACATACGGTATTTGTGTTAGCCCTTTGTTGGTTTGAAAGTGGGGAGGTCCAGGTGGTCACACACAGTCTGTTCATTAGCTAAACAGCCAAAGAGAAATTGTTGTTGTTGTTTGTGACATAAGGTTTACACATCTTTCATGAAAACAAAGCATCTGTTGAAGGAGACCTCTGAACTGAGCTGAAATAGGAATGTGTGCTGCTGCGCAATCACATGTATCAAACATCCTTCAAGTCTGTTTTATCTTTAATTATCAGAAAGAAATCTGTCCGCACGCCTAGTCGTTGCTTTACTGATTTTTACCCAGTGTCCAAAGATGCGAGACGACCTTATTGTGGATGTTTAGTCGCTCCTTTTCTGTGGTCTGGTGCTTTCTGTCCCCCGTTGCTCTGGCTAAGCTCAGATCATGATTCAGCAGACCTGAAGCGTAAACTTTAAGGCAAGCTCCAGAGATCTGACCCTGAGATGACATGAGAGACCAGCATGGATACAAATTTCTCGAGCGCAAAACACAAACAGCTGCAGTACTTCTCAACTTGTTCCAGGCTTGTAACACAGCTTATATGATCTACTATGTACTGTTAGTACTCCGGGACATATTAGTATAAAAATACACTTTGTTTTGAAATACATTTATCGTGGCGGGGGGGGGGGGTGAAAATGCTGTCATATTTTGATCTGATCAATTTGGAAACTATTTTTGATCAACCTCTGAAGCACTATTGTCCCTCTGAAATGTAGATAGATAAGCTGTGTAGCACTTTAGTGAGGATCAGTGGCTTCACTTAGAAAAGGTTACACAGTTTCATGAGGCTTGAGCTACAAAACGAAAACAGTTGGCCAGAGCTGATAAAAGCGCTCTGAAACTCAAAGCTTGTACTTTTGTCTATCAGTTTTCACGCTGTTCTCCAAAAAACTGACGCCACATTACAGAACTGCCCAAAACCAGCAGATTGACACCAAAGCTGTAGCTGGGTTCATTAAAATCAGTTGTGAGCCTTCACTCATCTCTGTGCTTCGATAAGATGTCTGATCTGAGAAAAAAGGGAAAAGGTTACCCAAGTTTTTTCAGTGTGTCAATAGTTTTGGTATATACGATGTGGTGCTCACTTTCACATAAAAAATACGGCTTCGGAACGAGAATGCACAATGATGCCAAGTGTAACGATTTCGCATCGTGCAACATGCAGCGCTTTATTTCCCTCTGAGTAGTCACAAAGCTCCGCGCGGTGCCAAAGGGCATTGTTTGGAAGGTGCTAAATGATGCAACAGGCCTTGTTAAACTTGATTTAGTCACTATAGATGATCACTTTAATCATGCTGTGTTGCAAATGTTAATAGCGTCCTTAACACATCATTTGTTTCTGTCATGGCAATTAATCTTTGCTTCGACAGAGGCTGGCTATAACAGCGGAAGGTTATAGCCAGGATGGAAAGGCCTCTTCGTCTTACCTGACAGAAGACTTGATGGAAATGAATGTGTCAAAGGACAAGTGACTGTTTGAAATAAGAAAAAACTTCCAGAGCCAATCTCGGCTGCACAACCTTGAAAGTGTACGGACGGCTGTGATTTTGATTCTGATTTGAGACAGCAGGGCGACCCAGTGGTGAGAAAGGCTGACCTACAGCTGCGAGGGCAAAAGTTCAAATGCCAACACAACAGAAAATGTGTCTGTGCTGCCTGTCAAAGATCCTTAGAATAAATTACAATCACATGTCAGAAGACTGCAGCTTATGCAAAGCAACAACTTCTCGATTACACTGTGTTTGCTCCTTAATTAGCCCTTTGTATAGTTCGATATGAGTCTTCATTACACAAGAGAGTCCGGGCATACTGGCTTTATCTGCACAACATTGTCACACTGCGCGTTTATTTTCCACCAAGTGTTTTGTAAATGCATGTTCATAGCGGCCAATCAGATCTCTTTCTGTATTCCCTCAGCATCCCTATAGCAGAAATCACCGTGTTATCTGCAACAAGCATTGTGCAGCTCAGCAAAGACTGTTTTTTTGCAATTACAACATGCAGTACAAACATGCAGTACTATCAGCTCTAAATGCTTACAAAGGGAACAAAAATTTGTAGATGAACACATGAGATGCAAGTGCAATCATTTTTTGCACAACAGAGTATATTATGGTATGTATTTTTACACACATCACATTTTCATGAAGGATAAAAAGCCCCGATGAGCCGTATGTGGATGTATTTGCTCACTGCATGTATGTCTAGTGTGCAGTCAGTGGGTTGCAATGTGTGATCATAAATTTATGGATTCTCAAGGCTGTTGTCAGGTGAGGACGTCCACAGGGAGAACGCCGCTAAAGCCGCCATCTGCAAACCAAGATAACACCCGGCCATGTGGCACCAAGCGGGGCACTATCAGGTTATCTTGCTTGTGCCCAGTTTGTGTGCCTAAGCGGAAAGCAGAACAAGGACATGCGGCATGTATATTAGCCCACCATGGGGATGTCGTCTGGAACCGTCTGCTGGTTGATCTCACGGCTGAGTGGCAGGTTGGTTCAAAGCTGCAGTTGGCAGCGCAGAACAGAGGGAGCAGTTTGTAAAGTACAAATGTGAACAGTTTAAGAGAGGTAGTAGACGCACAACGGGACGCTCTTGCCCCCACACCCCCCACCCACACCACCACCATGGTTCCTCCGTCTCTTCTGAGGCCACCTTGCATTTAAGCAGCACGGTGTTGACCACAGGCGCACATAATCTGCAGTGCCAAATGCAAAGAGGATTTGTGTTCTCCCTGACCTGTGTTTAGCGCAAGGTGGTAGTTATGGCATGACTGTGAGGCAGGAACCGTCTAAGACTACGGAACTTTATTGCATGTTGAGAATAGCCCAAGGGTTTTTGGAGGAGAATCAGAAAAAACACTCTGCTTAAAGCAATACATGGCCAACTGTCTACTCAACGCCACATGCGACACTGAGCTGCACGGATACGTTTTCAAAAAGAATTAGTTTTACAGGTGATTTTATTTTGTGCTATGAATCATACGGCTTCCCAAATGCGTGTTTGTTGATCGAAAAACCAAAATCTGAACACACAACTTGATTCATTTTACTCAATCTGTAGCCACAATTCATATACAGTAAGTTGTGGTGGTGCACGTGTTGCTTACGAATTTGCCCTCCGGTAGTAAGTCTGAGATTTTCGTGGCCTTTACAACCATCAAAGCTGCCACTCCCTGCTTTGAGGCATCAAAGCAAAGCAACAAAGAAAATACATGCAACGTGTCAGGGAATTAATCATTTCAAAAGAAGAGGAAGGAAATCAGTGCGCGAATCCACTCCATTTCTCGCCGCTCTCGTAATGTTGTGTGTGTTTATGCAGGTGGCAGATTCAGTCTCTTTCGGGATCGGTCTTATAGCTGTGCATGAACCTTCAAAACAAATGTGGAAGCTCATTTTATTCTGTGAGAATGCTGCACGGTGAACTGTTGTATGATCGGGCGCTGCGCCCCTGCGACTGCTCGGTATGGTGGAAGTAAAGAAAGGCTCCCTTTGTGAGCTGTGCCATTTCTTGGAGGAAAGAGGTATCCGAGCGTGAACCAAGCAGCTGGTTTCATTAACCTCCTGTCCATGCATGGTGCAGGGGGGCTGTGGGGGCCACCAATATAAATGGTATCCTTCTCAGAATACGCAGCCGTACACATATAATAGGTGACTGAAACTCATACCGTCATGCTCAGCCATGTGCATTGCATAATGTTATATGGAGTCATGTGTCACTCTAATAGCACTATATTATGGTTTCATATAGAGGAACCTCATCTGACACTCTGGAACAATGTCCCTACTTATGCAAAAAGCATAAACTGAACAATGAAGATATTTTGCATTCACATTGTCATTCCAGATGATACCGTCACTGCGCCAACGATGTAGTAACCCAACGGATCTCACAGTATCACTTTTGTCGAATTACTTCTGTGAGCAGGTTATGTGTACAGGACTGTCGCGTTGCCTCTCTGTCTGGTAGCAGGATAACGAAAAGTTCTCAACAGATTTCTTTGGATGAGGATCAGCGAAGCGTAGCACGAGGATAAAATGTTGGTGGTGATCCAAAGTGATGAAAAATGACATTTATGAGTGTGTGGCCCTTTAAGAGAGTCCAGTTGTCGTGGGAAAGGTTGAAGTGTGTGTTGGTGGAGGTGTGCGCCCTCCAATTGCTCGTAGTTATTATGTGTAACTGTTTTTAGATCAGTCATTACATGCCATTATATTCGATGCACTGGCAGCACATTTTTCTGTTCTGCTTCTCTCCTCTCTCGACTACAGAGGGCAGATCTGGCCGTGGCTCCTCTCACCATCACCTACACAAGAGAAAAGTTCATAGACTTTTCCAAGCCCTTCTTGAACGCAGGCATCAGCATCTTGTATCGCAAACCCAATTCCACGAACAGTGGCTTCTTCTCCTTCCTGAACCCGATGACTCCCGACATCTGGGTCTACATCCTGCTGGCCTACCTGGGTGTTAGCTGTGTCCTTTTTGTCATTGCCAGGTAAGCTGCAGACGCTGCGTGCCATTTCCGCCATTTGTCCTCCAATTTCCACACACACTTCTACACGAGGTCTTTCAGTGGACATAGTTATTTACTCAGTTATCATTACAGGCCGGGGTTGGAGTGCACGAGCCAGTTTATCATGCTGCGTGAGCTGCTGGGTAGTTATTGAGGCATTTATGTCTGCATGGGTTCTCTACAGCCCAGCAGTGGGTGAAAGAAGACAAAAAAAAAACTCCAGTTGAGTTGCAAAGTCTCATTCAGCTTGCAATTTCTTGCTTCTTGTAAGTTGCCAATTCAGCTCACTATGACCTTTTGAAAAGAACAAAAATGGGAACGGAACCAACTTCAGTGTATTTCACATTTAGCTGTACAACGGAGTACATGTACACACCTGATCAGAGGAGGCTATTTATAGCGGATCGCCAGCATTTTACATGCATTTTAAATAAAGAAGTGTCAGCCTGTCATAAGTCAGTCCTAATTACGACAGATGGAGATGATCAGTTTGATTGGCTGTAAAGTATCTCACTTGTGATTTTTTGAGGTCATGAATACGCTGAATATCCTTTTAGCACCATTGTCAGTGTTTCCTGCTGCTTCTCATGCAAAGTGGTGCTTGAGGAAGTTCTGGAAAAGCGCGTGTTGAAAAGGATTTCTGGGGCTCGAGAGCAAACAGCTGCACTCCTCTATCCTCATTCGCCGCTGTGAGACCAAACAAATTCTGGAGTGGCTTCGCATAAGTGCAAAATCATCTTAAATTCCTGCATCAATTTTTTTTTTTTTTTTTTTTTGTGGGAGCCTGTCCTAGATATTGTAGCTGAAGAGGTCGCACACCCAAAAAGTGCATCACAATCGACCGTGGAACCAAGTGAAGGGACTATAAAAGGACTACTTCACACGCAAATGGGTCATTTAAGCCCAAAGTGTCAACACATCATCAACAATATCAGGCAGAAAAACACTTTGTGTTGGGTTTTTGGAAGCTCCATCTCTGCTGCATTTTTAGGTTTGTGCAGTGTGGTGTCTTGAATTTATTTTGTTCAGGGGCACTAATTTCACATCTGCTGATAAATAACCAGTAAAATTGCAGTAACAAATATATGACTGCGAAAAAATACGACTGCCCTTTGTTTTCATGTCATTCCTTTGTTTTATATCAGCCCATAATTTAAAATAAAGAGGGTGTGAGAAAACGCTGGAGTTTACTTCGACCATTCGGTTTGCTCCTCATAACCTGCACTTATGCATCTGAACAGCAGAACATATAATACAGAGAAGAAAAAAAGCCTTTGCAGTTAAAAGAATATAAAAATATCTTCATAAGATGTTAGTGTAGATGATTGTTGACTTTGTATGGTGTCAAGATAATGGTTTCCCCACATAGGAAAAGAAATCTCCGAGGCCAATGTGGGAAAATAATTTTATAAGCAGTTGTTATGAAACAACAAAAAAGTATTTTGAATGCTTCAGTCTAATTGCAAAGAGTTTTTCCAAGAGTGATTGAGATCACTTATTGATTATTTAGTGTTGTGTCATTAAGTGTTCATTACGGAATCATTAGGAGAGGGGAACGCTTTAGTAAGACCCAATATATAAATCTGACGTCTGTCAAAAGAGCAGCATGTGTGCTCTTCCAGGAGATGTGTCCATGATGATGCACTCTGTATTAATGTAATCTTATGTAACATTTCAAAAAAAACAGCTCCCAGAAATAGCAAGCACAAATGTAACGAGGAGTTGAAATCGGTGCCTGTATGCGAGGCGTTACAGTTCTGACATAAAAGTGAAGGAACTTGGATCTTTGGGTTACTATTTAGAGAGACTTGTAATCACCTGAAATAACCTAAATTATTCTGGAGATAAGCTGAAAAATGTTCAGTAGCCAAAAACAGCAGGAAGTGAAGCACCTTCCATTGTATCAACCATTCAATCACAGATAAATTGTGAATAAGCTGGTGGAGACATCATTGGCATGTGGACGTTTCTAACAAAAAGCACGACTTCTCTAAGTGACAGTGTTCTGATTTTCCAGGTGAATAAACGCAGTGTTCGAAAACAGCTAATTGCAGTGTCACATTTTTGCATTTACTCTGTGTAGAAGCGACAAATTTCAGACAGCAATAAATGCAAACATTATACTTCTGCTTAGATGCCAGCCGGTTTACAAACCATTTTCTCTTCTGTTTGGCCTGCAGTGTTGCCAGGAGAGAGTCTAATAAAAAGGCCAGTTGCTCTGGCTGACAACAAAAGCTTTTTAAAAATTAGCAGAGAAACCAGGTGTGTCAATGTTGTTGCACTCTGTACGTTACACTTCCAAAACGATGAAAAAGGCCGTCTCATTGTCTCCATTTTTTGCACTGTTTATGCTCACGTGTTTTTGGCTGTGCACAATTTCCCCATTTGCTGTGCCTCTTCACTATCACAGATCCTATGACCATGGCTTTCAATCCAACATTAAAGTGAAACAAAATGAGACTGAGGAATTGATTAAAATGGCAGGGAGGACCACATTTGTACAACAGCTGCCCAAGGCCTCCCTGAGGTGTGCCAGTGTTATTGAGGGCAGATGATTTGAGAATAATAATAAAAACTTTTTGCGTTAGAAACAATTGCCAGTGTATCTGATAGTCGTCGTTTTAACCCATGTGAAACATCACTCTGACGAACCAACACTGGACAAAAACAGCCTCTTAATGCTCATCAGCTGGGATGTGTGACTGCTCAAAGGAAGCCGGGAAATGAATGATAGCCGGGAAAAGACTCAAACGACCGTTTCACGATTAACTATCAGTCCTGTGCAGTCTCTCATTAAAACACAATGCTGACATATTTCAAATTACGTCCGCTGCATGTCATGAGATTGAAGTCTATCAATTTTATGAACATTACAAACTTGGGTTCATTTAAATTTCCAAAATGTCCTCTCTAGGTAATGGAAAATATGCAACTAATGGAGCCACTACAGTGGGTTCAAACAGGGCAACTTCATCTGCTTCATTTCAGACTTTCTTCTTTGTATTATTTGTCCAATAATAATAAATGCACAACATTTAAAGTAAAAGCTGCTTGATGTTTCAGGCATTCAACTCTTCAACAGAGCGTCACGAAACCAGACTTCACACATTCTATACGAACACTTCAAATTTAGAAAGTAGTGACATTTAGCACTTTTTAATCGCAGCATCTGTTTGTGCAAATGACTTCCTCTGCGATAAAAAGGTACACATCGGTTTCAGCAGGTGCCAAATGAAATGGCAGCGATATGGAACAGCACATATGCTCCACGATTGCATGTGACTTTAAGCGGATTGTTCGCTCCCCACATTCTTAAATATGACATTTTATACCCTCTGAGAAACTATATTTTCATGCCTCATTGGTCACCTTTAACAACAAAGAATGATGGAAAAAGTCAAGGGGATTTTAAAAGGTAAGGGACAAAAAGCCAAGAGCTGCTGATTTTAAGCCATTTTGATCTGACATTTGATAAAAGACTGAAGAAATCTTTTTTTACCCCCCCCCCCTCCCCAACAACAAAAACTACTGCATAGAAACTCAAGTACACATCAACGAGTTTGGTTTGTGGATAAGCATTAAGGAATCATTTGTGTGCAAGAAACAAAAATATACTTAAGTGTACAATAATAGAAGATATACATTTGAAATCACAGTCAATTTGTGAAAACAAGACCAAGTAAGGCAGAAAGTCCCATCAAGAAAGGCACAGTGAATTCAGTTCTTTTCAAAATAAAATCCGTGCTGACAGCAGAACAAATGACCGTCACAATACCTGCGAGCAACAGGCGAGCTAAAAAGCCCGAAAGCAGGGGGAAAAACCCAAAAATGGCAAAGTTAACCAAAAATTTGTTGTCCTTTTTTTGATGCTGTTCGCACTGAGTCGCCCACGTAATTTCCCTTTTCTGCCTCACTAAGCAGTTGGGAGCGAGTCTTCATAGTTTAAGGCTGTTGTTTATGATCTGCTTTGAAAATGAGTGAACTTCATCATGTGACGGTTAGGTTTTACAATTTGCTCTGCTGCTTAAAGTGAACCAGGAAATGATGTGTCGAGCGCTGCTCGAGGAGCTGCTGTCCCAATGTCGTCGTCAGTCGTCGAGTTGCTCCGAACTGAAGCGGAGACTCCAAAATAGCACTCTCAGAATAGACACTGTTTTTCAGACTATAAAACACCCCTTCGAGGGAGCAACAGCTTTGTTTCCGAGTGAAACAGAGGAGATGGTTGCTTTTTTCTTTCAGATCGCATGACCAAAAATAAAGTCTGAAACAAGTTTTTCCCGACTTCCTCTCTCAATCCAAGGTTCAGCCCGTATGAGTGGTACGACGCCCATCCGTGTAATCCCGGATCAGACGTGGTGGAGAACAACTTCACCCTCCTCAACAGCTTCTGGTTCGGAGTCGGCTCCTTGATGCAACAAGGTATGGCGGCGCACACTTCCTCCTCTTCTTCTTCTTCTTCTTCGCTGTCAAAAACAATACTGTCACCTCCCCCACCCATTTCCCCTTCACTGCGAGCTCCCACTTTCTGCCTCTTTAACTGACAAGCTCCGTGATTTCCATTCCGTGACTGTTTCATAAGACATTTACCTGTCAGGAACAACTGCAGGGCTCAGTCTTACATGACAAAGGAAGGCTGTTGTCACCTACCTGCTGTTTAAAAAGAGAAGAGTAGGTGCCAGCCACTTGTCAGAGATTGGCGGCGAAGGATGGAAAACATTGTTGCATTTCTTCCCCCCCTTAACACAGTCGCTGGCCCCGCTCAAGAGCTCTCTGAGAGTTGGGACGTAAAGGGTAAGTCGAGGAACATTGTCTGACAAATGCCAGCTGTCAGCCATGCTAAGACTGGCTGGTGTGACGGTTTCCGCACTGCATGACTTGTACCGGGAGTGACCCGCTGCAGACGACCCATATGTCTTATTCATAACTGTCCAACAAGTATCTCACCAGCTAATGTCACTGTGATCTTGTCTGATGCTGTATAATGTGGAAGCAGGTGTCATGTATTTTTAGTGTCAAAAAAATCCCTCCACTTTTGTTCCTGAGATGTATCACTGAACCCGGTGCTGCAGATGTAAGCCATCTGACTGGAAACCAAAGGGATGTAAATAGATTTTTACTCGCCAGGTGTCCCTTAAAGGGACAGGTAAGCAAATGAAGGCCCAGAAATAAGATAATGAAGTCAACTGTGGAGAAAAAAAGGCCCAAGTAACAAAATGTTTAACCCCGATGTAACAAGACAAATCAAGGAGGCTTAGTGAGAGTCGGCAGTGGATCTTTGCCCGTAAGGATAGCAAACACATTCAGCAATTCATTAAGCACAGAAACTCGACGGCACTCTTGTGAAACTGCATCGCAGCTCTGCCAATTTACTGGTGCAGTCAGAGGGCTGTGAGTGTGGCACCAGTGTGCTGGAAGGGAGAGGAGAGAGGGAATCAAAACAAAATGAGCTAGTTAGTAGCCTATATTATTAAACTAAACAGGGGAGAATTTTTCCATTGTAATTCATGCCGTGGCACACAGTGTCGTCTGTGAATGCCTGAGCTCCAGTGCTTCTCCCGCTTCTTGTTTGCGACTGGAGCTGCTGCAGATAATCAGCTCTTATTTTATACTTGAATGAATAAAATATTTCACACTAGAATATCACAGCTAATAGGAATTTTGTGTACGTATTCATTTGGTCTCTTGCTGGTTTATTTACATCAGGAATATAACAAATGACTCATTTCCCTGCAGTTTCGACAAGATTCTTCTTCTTTTTTAAATCGTTTCATTCTTGCTCAAAATGAATCCCAGTTTAATACTGACATATGCTGATTTCGGTTGTCCGTGACACTAATTTGTGCCAACATACCTTGTAACACATGCTGCACGACGGTATCTGCGGCGAGGTATATTTTGTCTGTGTCACATAAACAGACATCCGTGGCTTGTCTGCCAAGCACAGTGACAGCAGCTGAGGCGGAAGCCATTTCCTTGACATGTTTAAAATGCAAATGGATGTGTTTGAGGAGATCCAAAAAAAAAAAAAAAAAAATCTTACCAGCTTGTCTGTGGGAGGGAGGTGTCACAGGCAACACAAAGAACATAAAATATGAGGAGGTGCAAAAGCAAACACTTTGTGTACCTCCGATGCGTTTGTGGGGGGTCTCGGTAGGCTTCTGCTCTCAGCAAACATATGTCTCATCATCCTGTAAATTGGGTTCTCCACCTAAAAATATTTCTGAAAGTAAGTCTCATTTAGAAGTTGATTCCCTCCCCGTGCTCTCTTTCTTGGAGGCGTAATTCCTTCATTTATTAAAACATGTTTTGGCTGTGTGTCAATAATTTAGATGACATAAAGAACAATCCTTTTGAGATCAACGGTTGTAAAGCCAAATAAGATGTTATTTATGGTGTTCTTTAAGAGTAAATAGTAGTATCATTTTGTGTCTCATTAAGAGAAAGGAGTTGTAGCTTTGTGTCTTTATGTAGCCGAGATTGCGATTTACTTGCTGTTTACTTGCAGTTGAATAAACATTTCCATTCAAAGGTGCCATTATTTTAAAGCAATTAACAACGAGCAAGAGCCTGGAGCTCTTCAGGGGGAGTCTGTGTGTGATGACTCCATAGAAAGAAAGCTAAGTGCAGGTAATCATTCTCAAGGGAAGGCCCAGTTCTCTCATGTTGAGGTGAGGCATTGCTGTGGGGGGAGAAGAAAAAAAACGCTCCAGAAAACCGGGGCATCGCGTTTAGCACATTGCACTCCTAATTCCACTGAGGAAAGCCTTGTGTTCCCCCCAGGTTGACTATTCAAAAAGCATCATTAAATGCAAAATAGTCTGTTCACTTATTCGAAAGGGGAATCACAATGTCGGAGTGACGTATTTAAGATCCCCTGTTAAAGAATGTATGCTGAGGTATTTGAAGTGGAGGGAAACTTCATATATGATGAGATGGATTTCATTGACCGTAAATGTGTTAAGTTATTGGTGGAGTGTCTCATTAAAAAATGCCGATACATATTTTAGAGGAGTCCTTTCAAAAAGGAGTCTGACTTGCAGCTTACTCAGAAATAGTAAGCAGGTGAATCAGCCTTTTCTGTGGCATACAATGGTCACAGTTGTTGCAACTACTTTCCACACTGTTGTCATAAAACCACATCAAATCACAAGTTTCAAGCTGCAACCACAAAAAAAATAAAGCCCAACTGTCACTGACAGTTTCTCTTCAGCACTGTTGCATTGGAAAAATTATGTAAGACTCGCTTGAATGGCACAGAACAATTTTCAGTTGAAGTTAACCAAAACAACTTAGACATCTTCTGAGCCGTATGAGCACCGAACATCTGTCAGACTCGATCGTGGCCTCTTGACACTTATTCAAGCTGTTATCTTGTTATCGAGCTCAAGTTGTTTGAACTCTTTGATAGATATAATTGGATAAAAGCTTCAGCTAATCCAATTCAACATAACGACTGAGATCATTTTCTTGTCCAACTATTACAATGGCAGTTCTGTGACGACTGAAGAACCCAACCAATACATGTCATTCACTTGGTAAAACAGTGATACACAGCTCTGTAACAAACTTTCCTTTTCTCTGCCAAGGAGAGATTTTTGCTTTAGACTTTACATGCAAATAAACTGTAAGGCATGACTTTTCCAGCAAACGACACTTTGGCTCTCGTATGAGCACAAATACATGCATATATATCGCAACAGAACATTTTTCTGCAGGAGTTTGGGATTTTTCACAGTCATCACCTGTGTGGGCTTTTCAATACGTCTCCTTCCCTGACTTCATGTGTGAAAAGCCTTGTCACAAAGTTACACTTGTCTGCTCTGTCAGAGCATCGATCTCGAAATAACATTTGCTCTTGAAAGAGCAGTGCAGCCACTCATGAGACAGACGTGATGCTTCTGGTTCCAGAACGTATCCGTGTTCCCTTCCATGAAAGAAACATTTCCCTCAGTTTGCCAGAGACAAATCCTATCTCAAACAACAGTATGGTATATTGACACCATTTTATTTCCCTGGCACCCTATGACTGATCTGCTTTTTGTATTTATTAGAGTGTTCTGATGCAGCACCGTATATAGTTCCCTGCTGACAACAGCGCTTTATAGTGTGGAATTCAATTGAGTTGCACGTTGCTTCACTTTATTTTTAGTGCAACCAGAGGATGCATCCGGATCTTCCCTCTCTGAAGTCATAGTGAATTAAGGGATGCTACTGTCTTCCCTTGTTTGTAACCATGTAGAGTCTTTGTCAAGCCACAAAGGACAAATCCAATCAAATTTGGTGGAAGAGGTTAAAGAGCGGACCACTCTGCCCCCCTTCTGTGGGCTTGTTACTCTTCAGAATTGCCCTCATAAATCTTCTCAGTAAAGTAACACAGTGCACAAAGCACAAGGGTATTTTAAAGGTTGTCAGAGATGAGATATAAAGTAACTTTAACGCCAGTCAGTGAGCCATTGTAAACATAGTATTACTCAGCAGAGGACCACTCAATGTCAAGGCTGATGCAAAGGTGTGCTGACAGTCTGGCCTGCCACTGTGTTTTCATACTCCCTATTCAATTATTCCCATTTAGGCCCCTAATTAATTTGTTTGGAAGTTACAGTAATGCGTTCAAGCAGGAGACCTTCTGTGCTTGAGACACACACGTATTTCTGCATCCCAGTTTACAGTTTCAGGTAATGTTTTGTGCCAGAATTTATGGGCAAGGACCTTTTGGTCAGAGTGAGGAGTAAATGGTGACAAGTTCTTAACAAACTTGAGGGGAAAACACATTTCATTTCCACCATTGTTTTCAAAGATGATATGTCAAAGCTGCCAGAGTGCCAAATACTACTCATAATAAATAAATAATGTTTCCTGGAATTAAAGGCTATTTTTTTTATTTTAAATCTGATACAATCCACCAACAGGTAAACCCATTCATACCTGTAGTAAAACCTGAGAAGTGCACATTTTACTGGACAGAACTGCTACTACTGAAATCTTCCCTTAGAGTTTGGCTAACCTGCCAAGCTGGCTTCAGTTACTGTTTTCTCCCTGACAGTACCTTGATCAACACCACAGTCGCTGCCAAAAACATTTGCAGGCTAATTAACAAACACACAAGTGATCATGTAACTGCATTTCTTTAATTCAATTACTCCATTGGCTCGCACATTTTCATCTAGTTAACGGCTCAAAAACTCTCTGTCTCTGTGCCTTCCTCGCAGGCTCAGAGCTGATGCCCAAAGCGCTGTCGACCAGGATAATCGGGGGGATCTGGTGGTTCTTCACACTCATCATCATATCGTCCTACACAGCCAATCTAGCGGCTTTTCTCACCGTGGAAAGGATGGACTCGCCCGTGGACTCGGCCGACGACATCGCCAAGCAGACCAAGATTGAGTATGGGGTGGTCAGAGATGGAGCCACCATGTCGTTTTTCAAGGTACAAATGATAAAGCATCAAGTTGACCAGAGAACACAGGAAGCTAAAGCTTTACAATTCATATCTATTATTTTGCGTTTCGTTAACATCAACACACATAATACTTTTACTGTAAAAATTGACTGAGCTTTGTGTACCATTATCACCAAACTTTGTCAGATGTTTGTATTCACATTGTGCAGGACACATTGATTGTTAAACACTCGAAATGTCTTGGCACACATTAATTTACTATATAAAATAGTGTAACCGAAGCTGTCTGGAGCCCAAGCATAGGCTGATACTTCATCTCGTTAAGAAGCTTGTTCATTTCGTTTTTCAAACAAGGCCAGGCAAATTGAATTTTTAAAAATATGATGTAACATTACGTGATTTTTTTTCTGTGAAGCGAGAACATATTCCACTGTGCTCCCATAATGAGCGTAGTCCACTTTGGATACATCACAAGTAATACGGTTTTCAGAAAATTGTCAAACACTTGCGATGTTTTCAGCAGCATGATGCCGCACTAGTTACCACTATGTTAATTTGCCACCCAATGTGTCAGCAGAGGTGGTAGAAATGTGTCCCTACTGAAAAACATGTAATAACAATTAAATTCTAATTGAAAGTCTAATTTACAAATTTGGACCTACACAAAGCTGAACTTAGTATAGTAAAAACAGTGTTGGAAAATATATGCCAAGAAATAAAGCAAAATGCGCCGCATCTCCACACTCAGTGTGAGAGAATTCTCGTTAGATCTTGATTCCCAAAGCAAAAGCAAATTCTTGAGCTTCTTCCTTTTTTCTGCACTGTTTGATGTGTTCCTGATGATTTTTTTCTTCAACGTTTGCCTTTAGGGTTTCTGAAATTATTTAATAATTTTTTTCTTCAGATTTTTTTTAGATGCTTCTGTTGCTGCAGAACAGGAAAACACTTGTAACAGAGTTGGAGTTTCTCAGAGTGGAAGAATGAAAACACTGCACCTTTGTGTCGCAGACAGTCCATACATTCTATGAATTTCAATCCCAGAGAAAAATGTATATTTTCCTGTGCACCCGTCTGGCGTAGTTTTATGTCTCAAAATGTAGCCCAGCTCATGAATGCCTTATGATTCATTGTTGAAAGTGCTGAATAGAGTGTACACTGGATAAAACTGCTTTGATTGTTGGCCACCATTGTACCCAATTGTTAAAAAAAAAAAAAAAAGTCACACAAAACAGGATGCAGGTTTCAGTTTTTTCCTCCAAAAAAGATAGATTCAACTTTTCCAAAGAAAAATGAATCAAGTCGGGGTTCTTCTGTGAAGATATGCAAACGAAAGTCACTTTAAATCATCCTCTGCACTTTGAAAATGCGTAGTTGTGATCCTGGCATCATAAATAGAAGGAGACACAGGTGTCTAATTACCCAAGGCTCAAGTGCCCTCTGCTCCCTCTTGCTCTTACAGAAAGGTTTAATGATGTTAACTCAATGAGGCAGAGAAGCATGATAAATACTGACGAGACCAGGGAGCAGATGAAAGCTTTTGCAGATGTATGTAAATTGAGGCAGTTGGTCTTAAACCAGCAATAGGAAAAATGTTCTAAACTGCCTCGTATTTTTGCGCTCCAATTTAATCTAATGTGGCGTGAGCTGTAGATTGAAAAGAGGCCACTTGAATTACTAGCCACCAGATAACAGATGGCTAGTTGGGAGCCAGATGCATTTTTTTTTCTGACATGGAAACAAGGATTCATGGGGGGAAAATCAGTTGATATTGTGGCAGAATCCACGAGTGGCAAATCTGTGCCTGTGGGCTTTTTTCCTGTTGATGATTTCCATTTTGAATCACTGCTTCAATCACCTTCATTAGACATTGGATCAGTGTATAATTCT
>JASSRZ010000007.1:6979942-7037685 GCA_032164315.1 Malacoctenus gilli
GAGCGAGAGAGAGAGAGAGACATTGGCCGTGAAATACCTCAGTGACTTGCTCTTTCCCTTCTCTGCCTTTGACCCTGATAATGACTGGAGTAGCGGCTTTTCATGAATATAAATATAGATCTGGCTGAAAGGCAATTTTCTCCAGTGTGTATAAAATAACACTCCTGAACATTTAATGTAGAGTAGTGTTTGTAGAGAAGGTGGTGTGCTTTTTGCAGTTCAACGCTGCTTTGTGCACACAGTGGCCACTCCATCTCTTCATTTATGGAAATCACTCACTCCTCTGGAGAGCAAGTCACATGTAATTGAAGCATACTGTCAAGCATATGTACACTTGTGATTAAATGTAGGAATTCAAGATAATGATTATTTTATCTTGACCCAACATCCAGTTGTGAAGAATGAAAAAAGAGATTAGGTGAGTTAGGTAGTAATTTCTGGCCAAATTTCCTTACAAGACCCTTTTCAACTAACAATTACAAATCCATCATGCAATCATGTAAAAAAAAAAATGATTTCAATGAAAACCGAACATACAACACAAGGTTAAAGTACATTAAAACATATACACATTAGAAGATTCTTAATCTGTGTCGCCATTGTTTTTTTGCTTTTGCTAAAACAAAATCCAGTGTGATTTTCGTAGGACTCAAACGATGTCGTTAGAGCAATTACATGAAACCTGGTAAATAGTAAAAAAACAAAAAAAAAAACAAAAAAAATGAATCAGAAGAAAGAAAGACGTAGTTTTGCTTGTGTAACCAAACACAGCCAGGATCTGTCCAAGAGCAGAGAAGACTGTTTGTCCTCACACACAAGAAAAATTGTTTGTTTTCTTTCATGAGGAGAGTAGTGGCGACCCATCAGGCCCAAACAATGGATCTCAAACCAGAAAAGGACCTTTGAGATGAAAAACATTAGCTGCATGAATGTTCCCCTGAAAGGGCAGCATGCTTTTTCTTCTTATCAAACACGGGCATTCCTTTGAAATCCTTCAGTATCGTGTTGAGTCCACACAGAAAATTTGTCTGTTTTTGATGAAACCGAGGCAGCTTTGCATCATTGTCGGGATAAAAGAAAGCTCCCTAAAAGCAAGCCTCATCCATTTGCAGAGCTGTAAAGTAACTTGTCCTGAGGAAGTGTGGCTTAAATTTACACAATCTATTATTTCCCCCCACCTATAGGAGGTGCACCATCTTCAGCTTGAGCCTCCAGGTAGCATGTGACCTCGTCTACCAATGACAGCACACTGTGGCCTGTGGTTAGTCTACAGTTTGCTTAGAGGAATTCATATGCGAATAGTGTTGAGCAACATGCCATGACTGGAGATTATTGTTCGCATCAAAACAATCCAGAACACGCGAGCGATGGATGTGGCACTGCCGTAACGCACCTGTAATGGCCACAAAGATTTGTTGCATAAGGCCAGCGTTTTTGATCATCAAACGAGGATCTTCTACCTGAGGAGATACTTTCAGTGTTTCATCCCAAGGCCGCCTACAGCAAGGCTGTTTGAAGTTGGCCCAGGACCAGACTCCATTCAGTTCCGAAGGGGGATGAAGTTCACCAGTAGATGATTTGCTATTCTCTGTCAAACGCCATGCATGCACTCACATCCACCAGCTTGGAAGGCTGCCAGTGCACGCTCCAATATTCTTTCATGCAACCTTTCATATGTTCAGCAATGTATAAACATCAAAACTGTACAATGGCAATATTTAGCATTGATGGTTGAACATGTTTGGAACAGCGGCATCGGTTTGCACCAATTGCTCTGCACACATGTGCCAGTTATTTTATTTTATTTTTTTAAGTTGGCGAGCAGCAGTTTGGCATATTCACTATAATGACTTGATCCTCGAGATAATTTTAATTTTCTTGTACAAGGGGGTCAGAGCAATTTTGTATTACAATAGCAGACAAGAAGTAATTACTTCAGAAGCTAACGGAAGTATGTCTCTTTCAAAAGCTTCCCAAACCACTTGATAAAAAAAATGAAAAGTCCTCAGAAATAGAAGTCACACAGTCCCGATTCTTTCTCATGTGTCTCTTCTCTAAGAGGACATTATATGGCCTGTCCACAGGGAAGTCGCTCAAAGGGTCTAGCTGGCTGTGAGAAACTTTATGGTGTGTGAAGGCCAATCCGAGCAACCTCGACAGGAAAAAACACGTTGCCACCTTTCTCTTTCTAAGCACTTCTGATCAAATAGAACATTCTAATAAATAAAAAGGAGCAAGACTATAACAGTGGTAATGTAGCACTCGTCAAAATGTTGCAAACCATTAAATAGTTTGGGAGGCAGTGACATGGATTTGTGTTCTGTAAACTGCTCATTAATATTGAATAAGGAAGTGACAGTTGGAGGGACTTGGCATGCACTCTTGGCACATAGAGCGGAATCGCAAGTGAAGGCTGGGCGCTTTGTTTAACCCAAAATGCGGTGGTTAAATGAAAGAGCAGCTGCTTCCCAACTCCAAGACCAAGATGCTGTTTGGCTGTGTCAAGATAACGTTTTTTGGCCACAGAACACTACCTTTGCTGAAGACCTTTACTGATTTTATTTGCCACTGTGATGCAACTGTCATTCATCCCTCCTCTATTGAATCTTACTGGTGGCAAAAGCAACATCTGTCATGTTGAGTATTCAGCAGGCGTCAGATGTTTTCATAGGCTTTTTTTGTTATTCATTCTGGAAAGTCTTCTGAACGTGGTCTTGCAGTTGCAAACAAGGTAACACACTGTAGCTTTAAAAAATTATGATTTAAATGTTTGCCTCGCTATCACTATTTATGGCAGGTGACTTTGGCTGTGCAAGGCTGGTTTTTATATCCACACAAAGCTGCAAACATTTTAATGTGCAGCCACTGAAAATAACAATTAATGTCCCACATTGTGTGTTATTTTTCTGGCTCCTTGTTGCCTGTGTTTATGAGTGAGGCCAAATGTAAAGTCATATTTAATTACTGAGCATTATTGCTCAATGAGGCTTTGTTAATGCGGGCTTGTGTCTCAGATAAAAAAGATAAAGAGCCAACACCTGTAGCTGGGCATAAATGGGACAGACCTACCCGTCTTGGTGACATTGAAAAGCGGAGTAATACAACTTATGTGTGCATTCACCTGAGTGAATATTAAGGCATTAAGATGTCATTCATACTTCTCAGTTAAATGAAATGAAAATAAATGTGTTTTGCGGTATTATTGGCTTGTTAAATGAAGCAAATCAGAGTTAATATGGATCCGTAAGACGCCCCCGGAAAGCAGCTTACAGAAACTCTTCTGAGCACCTTTGAGAGGGAAAGCCGACGATTGGGTGGGAGAATTTTGGGACCCCCAATTCCTTGCTCTCAACGTACACGACTAAAAGACCGTTAGGAAGTGCTGCTTGGCACGAGGCGAGTGGTGCGGGCTTCGCTGGCGGTTTGTGCCATTGCATATGGGAAGTCCTTCAAAGTCAGCCGTCATGCCGCAGGCAGCATTCTAATGAGGTCATCAATAACCTGCAACAGCTGCTCAGAGAGAGAGAGAGAAAGAGACCTCATCTGTTGAGCTCGAGCCATCAGTGACTGCTGTAACTGAACAAACAGCTCCGAAATAATGAGAGGCATTCTCCGGTACGTACAGCAGCGCTTTACTATAAAACATTAATTGGTGGAACCGCAGTGGATTTTTATGAAGTGACAGTGGTGAAACTCAACGAGGAAGAGGAGGTAAATCCCTCAGGGACTGTCAGTTAGTCCATGTGAAGCTTTTGCAGGAACAAGCCTTTCAAAACACAACGCTACAACAAGCATCCCATCCCTTACAGCAGGGCACACGCAGAATTGCTTGTCGTCTTCAACCTATAAAAACAAACCTATGTCCAACAATTGAACACTTCCTTCTCCGACATTTAAACAAACACAATCATCATAAGCTACTCTTCATTCTGAGAGATTTGAAAAAAGGCAAGTGGCATCACTTGTCACGTGTAATGTTAAAAATGTGTCCCTTAAGCAATGACCTTTATCACACCCAGATGGGCCAAATCAGCAGCATGAGAGACACGGTTCATCACTGATGGATGGGCACTGATAGGCCAGAAGAAGGATGAACAACAGTGATTCAAGTCCTACATTTTATCAAATTTATCACAGGAAAGAACAACGGCTCACTCGACTAGAAGAGCAGGTTGGTTTCTCGGGTCTTGTTACTAGTTTACAAAGGCCATTGTGACCTTCAGGTTTCGACACTGGTGGTAAAACCTGAACGAATGACTTCTGATCCTCAATTTCCTACCCTCAAACATCCATGTCAAGCTTTTCTCCCCCCCCAGTCTCACCATGCAGTGTCGTAGTGGTTTTTATCATCATTGCTTGGTTGACCCTTTCTTTTATCTCCCTTCTCCAACTCACTGGAAACACCATGAGCTCATCTATTGTGTGACATTTGCTGCATTGCACCTGAACCCAAAGACTTTTCTTGCACTTTCAGTGGACGACTACACAGGCAACTTTCACTCGTTTGTGGATTCAGCCCACAGTTCTTCATTTCTTGACTAGAAAAAAACCCCACTAAGAAACAAACAGGTGCTACTCAGGAACAAAACATCAGGCACAAAAGAAATCTCGTTGTCATTTATTCTTAGATTTTTCAAATTGCAACTTGATAGAAAAAAAGAACCTTGTGCATGAGTTTGGCAGATTCATGCGGTAACACTACTGACAACTGTCATTTCAGTTCCTTGGAAATGTACCTCACCTCTCATGACGAAACGTAAAGATGCCTATGGGAAACTTCCATCTGAGCAGGTTTTTCAATTCTATCTTCTATCCATTATAAAGCTATTAGTGAACCCCTGGAAAGGAGAGAGTACTCTTAAACAGAGAGCTTCAATTTGCCATGACTAATGCTGTCGCACTCAGTGATAGCTCCTGCAAAGTTCCCACAAGTGTTACACATATCTACACTATGCAAAAATACCCATTTTGGTTGCATTCATCTCAGACTGCTGGTTGAATCAACGACAAAAATTGTACGAGTGGAATTTACTACAAGGTGTCCGAAATGGGCCCGGTGTAAAAACTCCCCTCATCATATCGTAAGTGTCTTCCTTATCTTCCTATCACTAAAAGATCAGCCAAACGAAGACTGGTTTGTGAATGAGGAGTCAGTGTGACGGTGGGCAATATTAATGACAGTCCTGATAAGCTCTTTTTCCTCAGTAGTCCTGCCAAGACGGCTCACATGCAGAGTTGAGCGGGGAGGTGACGGACGGATTAGAGAGAGGTGATATCTGTGGCTCGCTTGCAACAGGGCACCCTAAAGTTAGTGATATCGGTTGAACAGATGTTGGTGAAGCACAGCCACTGAGACCCAGATTAGATACAGAGGCCCACTGGAACACCAAGCAGTATTCGAAAGTCACGGCTGCTTCTCTTGAATGCGAGTCAGAAATTGAAATACAGTTCATGATCAGAGAACAAAAGATCAAAGTGGTTTCCTCACAGAAAAAAAAGTGACACGACACATCTATGAATGACTGTCGTCCTCCCGTCCTGTTACTATATTCAATTTACACCTGTCAAATTGTTGTGAATAAATATTCCTCTTTAGTCAATTAATCACAGCTAATTAAAAAATTATTTACCTAATGAAATCTACTTAGCCCTGCCAGTCCACTTCAACATGATGTATTGCTCTTATTGATGGATTGATTAGAGGTAAACTGCTTGTGTTCCCCCTAATTGTCTTCACTGAGTAATTGTCACAATAATGTGACATGTCTTCTCGGTAGTCTCTGATCATTCATTCATTGTGTGTTGAAACATCAACGATAAAGTTGGAATTGAGATCACTTCATTATCAGTCATAATAATCCAAGATTCCCTCTTAAACAGTTTGACTTAACTTGGCATCTTTGCACACCTCATGGAAAACAATGTGCAGTTTCCTAAAATTCACCAGAGACAGGAGTGAAGTTGGATAACAGAGGCAACACCATATACCTATAAGACCAGGCAAAAAAGTGAGTGTAACATGCAGTCTGACCTCTCCTTGTCCTCTCGGTAACTTCAGCAATACTTAACATCATAATGCTGCTATTTATGGCACCTGTTAAATAAGGCAATATCTCAGGATCGATTTTGCTGCCGCTTGCTCTCCCCTTTGGCGCTCTCTCCCAACACACGTTGGATTTGATAACTCAAGCTCTATTGATTTTTCTATAAGCAAAAATAGTCTGCACAAAGGCATAAACAAAAAAATATTGGTTGTGTCCACATGTTTGTTTTTTTTTAAAGATCAATATTTAAATGTTTTTTCTTTTATTTTGGGTGGGATATTTACTGTCTCTGAAGCATGCAACACTGGAAAAAAGTTTTGAAAATTACAACATATAATCTTTTTGGGCACATCAGTTTGCTGAAAATAACATGTGCAATCAATAGACATCACATTACAACCTTGCCTGCTTTATAATGTCTACTCTGCAGCAACAACATCTTATATTGCACATCTTCTCCTGAGAAATATGTTTTTCAGGGGGGATGCAGTTGATAGAATGACGAGATGACATATAGGGAGATTGTTTGCCTGCACCCAAATGGAAATATGTAGCATGCAACAAATGCATAAAACGTGAAAGTACAGCCGTGTTTGGAAAGGTCTTATAGAACTGAAGTAAAGGGGGAACAAACGGTGGGAAAAAAGGTGGAGGGGGAAAGAGGAGGACCAAAACATTCAAATGGCAGATTGCGATCTGGCTTCCTGAGTTGGGGAGAAAGTGACAGAGACTAATGGATTTTTGTGCCTGGTGTGATTAAGAGGCTGTACTAAACCTGAGATAATGCGCTGATATCTGCTGGGAGCTGCTTGACGCTGGCTGATCCTAATCAGTGGACCCAAGACAGTCGAGAAGCTGCTCACCTCTCTGCAGCGCAGGGCCTGCCCCGCATGTCCTACCAGGCTATGTCTGGAGAAAGACACTCATCCTGTTCACAGGTCCTGACTAATAGCATAACACACAGATACATTTGTTTTAAATGGTTAAAAAAGAAAAGAAGTGATCTGGATGTACGTTTGCCATTGAGCAAAATGGGTGCAAGGCAATAGAGTGGGGGAATTATGTATGACGCGAGTGAGAGCCGTAGGAGCAAAACTTAAAGTTTCATGGAGTAAACACAGGCTGTGATGCATTAAACATAGCCGACGTTCTTACTCATGGTCCTTGGGCTTCACTGTGCCGTTGCGCATTTCAAATTTAATCTTAATCAATGTTCCGTGCTCTAATGAGAACACTGGTTTTTACACGCTTGTTGACCTGCCAGATCAGGATGTACTAAATGTGATCAGGGTCTTATTAGCCTTGGTAAGGTAGACCAAAGGTTTACATCCCTACAGCAGCACTATAACAAAAGTCGCAGTCGATGCTTCAGGCCCTCAACACACATCGATTAGCACAACAAATACACTTTTTTTTTGCTTTAGAAAAACTATACGGCTCTTTCGTAAAGCAGGGTATCAATTTAGAAACGCCACAAAACCACAAGAGAGGGACTTTAATGCTGCACCTGTAGAAATATGACACTCGTCAATTTATTTCGTCCTGCCATTATGATCTAACAGGTCCACTGGGACTCCTTTCGTGCACAATAACACATATGTTCTGGGTATCCCTGGGGAAGACTCCTACGGCTACCCAGCTCCTGCTCATTCTTGTCAGTTCCGGGCAGAGGAAGCGCGACAGCTATATGTCATACCGTCATGACTGATTAGGACGCAGTAGTTTGCTTTTTAAACTGTGAATAAAAACCTACTGTTAAAGTAGCTTATTAAACTTGCATTTGATTTTGTGAGAACCTTCTGTCCAACTTAAGAGCACCTGCACCTATGTTGCCTTCCTTAAAGTTGAAGAGCAGGTTCATTATGACAAATCACAGCAGGATTTAGATGGAGCTTCAAAGATTAAACTCAGCAGTGCGAGTGAAATGTCAGAGCTTCAAAATGCATTTTGTCCAAAACATAAGAACCTTTAATTTCTTGCGAAAGGTGGTGGGATAAAAAAGCAGCTTGATCAAATATTGCTATTTAGCTGGTCTGGACAATTTGAGATGAGTTCCAGTTGATTATCGCATCTGCCCTGGAGTGAAACGTGAAAAATGTATGTTCAGATCAAATGGGCCACATCGGAGCTTGATCCGAATACAAATGAAAGGGAGGAATGGTGTGATCCAAACATGTGACACGTAAAAGTACTACAGTCCCGTAAAATCCACCTCCCAGTGAATCTGGAAGAGAAGCTAAATGGTTCCATCAGACTGTTTTGAACCGTTTTCAATAATCACAATATTTACAGGAATTAAAAAAAACAAACACAAGCGACACCTAGTAAAATAATACTTACAATATCATTTGAATGCAATTGCACAATGAGTCGTATATCCGATTCGCTTATTTTTGCTCATTATTGAATTAAATGACACAATCCAATTAGTAGTGTGCATTACCCTTTCTTGCAGTTTGATTAAGCAAGTATAATATTACAGCTGATGCTCAGCCAAATGATGTTCCATTACAAATCCTCCAAATCACAGGGTTTTTCATTCCAGTGCAAACGTAGCGTTCTAAAGAAACTATTCGACCCACGTGATGAAAAGGAGGAAGCCTTTATCTGATTTCTGGACAGACCCTTCCACTGACATCAAGTTTAATAAGAGACTCATTGATTTAAATAAAACTCCACACTGTGTGCATATCAATGTGTTTTGCTTTATTATGCAAAAAGTGAAAAACACACGTACACACACACATACAAAGGTGATCTGTCTTCACTGGTTGCTGTCTAACAATGTTTTGATTAGGCTCAGTATTTCGATTGTCATCCAAGCTGTTCGTGTAATGTCCTTTTCTTCCCGTTGGATTGTCGTGACAACAGATACAACAGAGAAATGACCTCAATTTTGAGGGAACATTTCATTTGGCTGGAGTGTGTTTTATACATCCTGAGGAAAACCAACATGTCAGGGTTTGCCAAGCTGATCCCTCAAGTAGCAGGAAAATGACACGGCATGCGTGTGCTGAGTATTTTGAATGCCACAACAAATATTTTACAAATCAGGTGTGAAAAGATGTGTTGTTTTTTCTCACACCGATTAAATTCACTTTTGTTCCCTTCTTTTCACGCAGAGCCGTGACACACAGTGAACATCTTTTCATTGTCAATCAAATGATCACCTGACAGGGTTTTCGAGAAAACACCTTTCAGTGTGCCCAAACACATTACTGTGATGGTATGTCTGCAGGAGAACAACAGCCAAGAGAATAGTTGAAGGTTATCACTTCTTTTTTTTCCCTCCCTGAGAAAAACATGGCAGGTGTCATTTATAATCCCCTGCCACATAGCAGCTGGCTCTATGGAGGGATCGCCTCAGTGCGAGGAGAATTAAATACTTTCTTCAGCCATCCACCAGGGCGAATAAACCACCTGAAAACATAATGCGTGACCTCAATTTCCCTGATGCTTACAACAGATGTCGCTCCTTGCAGGTCGGAGTGAATGTGAAGAGGTTTACTTTTTTCTTTTAACCAATCCTTTGCAAGGGTTGGGACATTAACTTGGCAAAGCATGTGGGCTGTAATCTGGGTGGATGGCTGTGTCATATATTAAAATGCTTGGCAACAGACATCGGGTTCAAATAAGTCTGGAGAACCAATAGACAAAGTGAAATGCCTGCTTGCGGCATTCTGGACAAGGAATGAATGTTTGAATCTGTTCCACGGTAGCTTTTAGTAACAGCAGTTTTCTTTTTTTCTGCATCCGGGATGACTGATTTTTAGGCTCGTCAGTTTAAAAATCTATTTGTCTGGCTGTGTGTTGAAAAGAAGACAGTGGAGTGTACTTGACCCTATGCACAAAACTTCAGCTGCAACACCAAAATCCTATTCAGCAATGAAATTGAACAGGAATACAAATAAAATCCAAATGGCACGGTCGGACCAATTCGTTGTCAAAAGGACATCAACAGAAAAATTGAGTGCTCATGAAACAATGGAACAGAAAGGGAGAGCATCTATTTGCAATAATAAAGTGCAAATACAAGCAGCCAGTCCTTAATGGAGCTCTCCGCTGCATTGCTCATTGCTGGGCCCCCCCAAGGCTTCGCAAGATTGAATACACCATATGTTTATCTGGAGCTTCTCCCCTCGTAAGTGGCACTGACGGCATGGTTTTGGCAGTACCCTTGTCCTTCCCATAATGCATCAATCCAAAAGCTCATTTAGGCAGTTGCTTCCCAGACGCCAGGCAGAGAGAGCGCAAGCGGGGATTTTATTTGTTTGTTAGATCACAGCTATCCATCCACTTTGTGCATCTTATATTATTTATCTGCTCAGAGGGTCTCCATTCAACTGCATACAAAAAATACACATGCAAAAGGTTTAGATGGCGTGATTTACATTTATCTCAGGTGGAAAAAGAAAATCCGTGTATAGTTTCTTCAATGTACACAAAATAGTAGCTACGAGAAAACACTTGACTTGAACAACCAATGTCAGTTTGCTTTTGACTAATCTTTTTGCAATATTGTCCCCCTATGTTTATGTTATGTTGTGTTTTTAAAAAGGTCATTGATGCAGGAAGTATTTTGTGCATCACCTTTTTAAAAAGATGCTTCAGTACAAATAAAGTTTGACTGATTGTAGTGTTTTCTTCAACCTTATCAAGACAATTCATTCCTGAATTTCACGAGAAGTTACACTGAGAAAACCAATCACTCTTGTTGATGTGAACATAAGTTACAGCCAAAGTGATCAGCCAAACAGGACATTAGGGCAGAGAAAAAAAAATATGACTCATAGTACCTTTTCTCACCACACCACACTGTGCGGACAGGTATTGAATTATAGTTCTGGTGAGTCACTGGCTGGCATCATCTCAGTGGTCCCCCTGCACCAAAATATTTTTTAGAATGAATCTGTGATCACTGAGCTCATAGGAAATGGTGACACTCCAGGACCTGAATTGTTTGCACATGTAGCAGCCTCACATCCTCCTACAGGCCATGAAAATCAAAGCAACAGCAAGAAAAAGGAGTGATGTGACCTTGTTCTCAAGAGTCCATGGGAGAGAGATTCGGCACTACAGTCTGTCAGCATTACTACACTACACAGCGCTAATCCGGCAAGTTTGCCTGCTCTAAATGTGTGATGGAAGCTCTGATTATTATTTTGTGATATCCATATCTCATCTAACCTTGTAATGATATTCCCTTGTCCTGCCTCAGCAGCCCTCCCCCTCTTTGGCGTTACCCTGCTGGTGCGGTGCGGCCATTTTTAGCCCCATAATTTCCTTGGCAGTAAGCTCCTGATGAGGTTGGTCAGGGATGAAGACTTCTATTAACTCAAATGTTGTACATGAAGGGAATTGCAGACCCATAAAGCAAGGTCTTGTCAGTCTCCCAGGTGAGCTCTAGCATGAAGAGCATAGTCTCCCTCTCCTCCCACTGGCAGATTTGCCTTAAAAGTTTCAGTGCCCGAGGGGGTGGGTAAAAACTTCGGCGCAGCAGCTTGATTTTCCCCTTCGCTTCCTCGGCATTCATGCTGTATTTGCTTTCTGGTGAAAATGACTCTCCCAAAAAAGCGTAACTATTCTCAAAATAAAAGACTTGAAGCAGTCACTATAATTGGTTAATCTTAAAAATAAACAAATGTTTTTTTCTCTTAGGAGTAGCCAAACTGAACAAAAGTTTCTGAAACAATCTCAACATTTTTTTTGTATCATATATGGTTTATGTGTCATCAGCAGCAGTATTCAACTAAATCTGCCTCCCGATGAGATACAATCATGTAAAAATCTAAATCCAGACAAAGCAGCATCAAAATGTGAATTGGGATTTTTTTGCTGGTAAAAGAACAACCTCTCAATCCTGATGCCAGCTCTAAGAGCTTGATGCTTGTTTGGTGGTTATTTATCTCTTTACGCTCCCATTTCATGAAAAGCACTGGAATATGAGAGGGAGGCACCAGCCTTTGATGGCATAAATGTCAGACATAAAAGAACCAAATCTTTAAATCCGTTCTTTAGCAATTTTGTCTTTTTCTTGTTTCTGATATTGTTGTCAGGTTATTTACCACTTCCAAAATTCAGTTAAAACTTTCCCCAATGGTTCCAGGTTCAACATGTTTAACATCTTCTTTTAGCTTGATTCTGGATGCTTTTGATAGAACAAAAGCTCAAGGACAGTTAAGGCGCAGAAACCATCCGTTCACATTCAACTTCACAAAGCCACATACTTATCTGAGAGCACTGCGTTCAACTGGAATCTCATGTAGCCTTAAAATAGATGTAAGGACAGCGGCTACATAAAGTCAATTCATAAGATTAATCAGCTAAATTAAGAAAAGGCTGCAGCAGCAATTCAGTCCTGTTTCACCCATGAATGACTCAATTAACACCATGGAGCCAAATTTAAAATAAAACTGAACGACACTGACAAATTCTGCTCACAAGGCTTTGCATAATGCAGTTCTTTTCCTACTTTTTTATTACTTTTTTTGCCATTTCTTCAACAGCACTTCCTCAGAAGACAAATTAATATTGGCAATCACAAGGGATGGATTGGAAAAAAATGTTTCATATAGTTTCTTGAACACAGCACACAGGTTTTTTGCAGAGAAGATATATTGTTGTTGATAGAGACAGACAAGTACATTCACAATTGCATAAAATTACCTACAACAAGCAGCTAAAAGCAACAAGATCAAAATATAAATAATTGCTCATGGCCAAATGGCTGCGTAAAGATAATACACAAATTGTAGCATTTTCGCCAATCTTTTCTTGAAGCGTTGTTGAAATATTGTCCTAATATGAGTCAATGGTTTGAGCACAATGTATAAATTGAGGTCACAAATAGCAGCACATTATTCAACTTGAGATTGTGGGTCACAATGTCAAGTTGTATGAGTGGATGGTACATTAAAGTGACATTGATTTTTCCATCCACTCCACTTGAGGATACATGTTTTTCAACATATGTAGTGTAAACGTTTCACACATGTATAATTTACTGAATAATCCCTCAATTATTCCTCAACAGTTACCACAATTTAGCTGAACGCATGCAGCTGGATGGTCATGGACATGCTGCCCACGTTGAAGTACTGAATGACCCCTTATAATTTGGTTGATAACCTCCTGTGTTATGTCAGCAGTGTAACATTCCCAGTGTGGGGGGATAAACAACAGTGATTAAAGCATGTTATCTCACCTGCCATTTGACACTTGTATATCTGAGGTTGGGTTAAGAAGACACATGCCGTCAGGCAATAAATCTCAGTTATTTCCCAAGGTCTAACCATGTTTACATTTAGTGCCTTGCCCTCAGTTTTGTGAGGAGTAATATCTCAGCGAGTCACACCGGTGTTTGGGATCATGTCAGGAACTTTTCTGTCAAAACACGTGTTCTTTAAAATCCAGATAGATAGATAGACTCTGGCAACTTATCAGCTATCAGCAAAGGCGAGGAGAATCCACGGCAGCAGTAACAGCATAACAAACTGTAAAGCTGTATCCAAGTTCGAGAACTGCACAGACAATGATAAAAGACTTGAAATGCATTTGATGTCACTGATTTATGTGGCCTGTAAAACTGTATGGATTAATCAAAACTCCCAAAAGAAGCGTTTTTCCAAAAGGTAGGTTGAATAAGTTCAGTATCACTGAATATATGAAAAGACCAAAGCAATGAGGGACTGATTTTAATACAACAAACAAAAAAAATTGAAACCATTTCTTTCTATGTGATTCTCTTTTGGCACTCCCATTTCATCCCAGTGTCCATAAACACAAGTTTGAGGTCAACCGCTGACTGAACTGCCCACAGGAGTGACCATCTGTCTCTTTGTGTTGGTCCTGTATTGTACTGGTTAACAGGTTGGATGATGTACTTTGACCACAGGTAAACTGTAGTAGGGTTAATGTTAACAGTCTGGATCTTGAAGATGAAATGTTTTTAAATTCAGGATTTAGTGTGATGAACCTTTTTCCTCTTCACTATTTTTCTGACTTCTGATTATTCTCTGTATCATAATGAATGCAACCGTTTAACAAATGACGTCTATTTTCTGAGATTTGGAAATCCTTGCGATAAGAAGAGGGTTGAATATGGATATCTGATATCAATGTGGAAAATATTCCTCTACATCATACAATAGATTGTACCTATCAAGGTGTCTGCTTGCACTTTAATGAGAGTCAGGGTAATGGGCTGTTTAATCTGGCCTCAGAGCTGGGATGGATATTATGATTAAGAATATGACAGTGCCACTTCCACACCTTGAGAAAGTGATGATTCTACACGTGTTGGTTGTCGCCTTGCGTTAAATGGTTGTTTCATCACTGTCAGCGACAGATGCCGCGATCCCCCCCCTTCTGCCACACTGAGCGGCTGCAGAGGAGCTTTGCTACACCACACGGATGTGACAAAAGGAGGACTCGTTCACTGGAGTGCAATAAACTGTAAAGAATATCAATCCGGCTCTATGTATTTATGCAGGAGACACTGAATCATCCTCAACAACAAGTGTGTCCATGATATCCGGCTCGGTTCGGTGTCACAGAAAAGTCTCAGACAAGAAAACGGCCTATTTACAATCAGATCCCCAGCTGGAAATGTAGCACTTGCTGTAATCTATCACCTGTTTCTAGGGAGGTGCACTGCTGCTGGCCATCAGGACCACTGTGGGGTTTAACCACAGCTCAGCAATGAGTCGTAGTCATAAAGTACTGGAGTGTAATCGTGTGCATCTGTATGAGCGGGCTGTACACTCAATGATGGAGTGCCCGGACTTCACCAGACCTCTGAGCCAGCCCACAGTAGGATCATTCGGATGTCATGCTGTTGAAGTGCTATATAAATATAGATTGTTTCACTCTCACTGGGGCAAAATCCATAACCATGACCTGGGAGCTTTTGATCTAGAGCTAACATATGACCAAGGCCAGTTTTGTTTGCTGAAGGTAAACAGGGCAATCCATAAAGATACATAAGCTCTATGGATTGCAGAAGTATGCTCATTCTTTGGAGGGGTTTCACAAGAAGAAGAAAGCGTTTGTGTGCCGTAGAGAATGGATGTTTGTTATTTTTGTTGTCTTGGTTATTCTTGTACAAAAGCACATTGTTCTTTCTCGCTAACTAACACATGGTACGGAGTGCACCACATTATCAAGGGATTTTTGTCAAACTAATGATGCTTAGTTTGTGACAACACAGAATACCTTTGAAAACTTGTGCTTTACTTTGAACTAGGCAGTACTACTTAAGGATATTGACAAAAATCCCTAAAAAGTACTAATGTTCACTGAAATCGAAAATGTGCAAGTGCAGGTGTGTTCCATTGTATTCAAACACCAAGTGTGAAAACTCTGAATATTTTTCATAGAAAATAAGTTTATTTTGGTATGTATGTTTTTTATCAAGAAGTTCCTATTTCTTTACAGTACTTATTTGCAACCACTGTAGAAAGTTTAGTTACATTTTATCACTCTATGTTTGATTCAATCCAACCGAAACAGACTTGTTTGGTTATTCAAATTCAACGGACGGGTCCTCAACACCCGGCCCAGGGAGGTTAGCTGAGTTGTAAGTGTAAACAAGACCCTTTTGTCCAGGAGCCTGCACCCCCAGTGAACACTGACATGATGATGGAGGGAGTCCGGATGGGACCTTGTCAGCGAACCACAGCGCCATCCCCCTGAGTGGTGCCACAGCGGAAAAGGGTGCCACCGCCGTGTCCGTTAACATCGGAAAAAAAGGGGAGCGAGGTAAGCTGAGGACTGTAAAACAGGGTCAGCAGGGACTCCCCGCGTATAGTCCCACATCAAGAATTGAGGGAAGACACACAAGCCTGGCTTTTGAGGGAAACACACTCACAGAGCAAGCAGTGAATGCAGCTCTGTCAATTTGCCAAAGTAGCTTGGGTGATTAACATTTGAACTGTGGCACATCAAGAGCCCCCTGTGGATGAATGGTCATTCTATCAGCCTCATTAGGGGGAATCTATTCAAGGATGCCAAGCACTATTTGCCCAAGCCCAACTGTCAAGCATGGATAGAGAATGACAATGGCAACCCACAGTAAACACTCGCGTCTCGGAGATCGTTCAAATCCTCCAGTAAACAACAATCGGAGCCAAGATAAGCAATGAGCTCCTTAAACTGATGGAGCGTGTCATAATCATAACCTGTGTCGCACCGTGCTAAATGGTGGATGCCTCTATGGCGTGAATGGCACGAACCAAAAGCGTGGTTACCAATCAGCCAACAACAGAGACAGGAAACTGCATCCAGTTTGTTTCTCCTTCATACCTTTATAATTAGCTTTTTTTGAACACACACCGTTCTGCTGCGGTCTGTTTTTCTACTCGTATGTATATTTTTGACAGATGTGAGGAATCATCAGCAGAAAAAAACACCAATTTTCCTTGCTTTAACTTGCATTTTACAACCTGCTACCAACTAACGATACAAAAACCAGCAAGTAGTCCAATTGTGCAGACCACCACATTTGTACAGACACAGCAGTGCTGTGCCAGTTCTTCATCCTTTTCTTATGGCTATCCTGCCATCTGTAGACCCCTCATCAAAAATTTATGAAATTTAGACACACATAGACCCGAATAAACAAGAGAAAAAAATAATAAGTTTGCACAATGGGTTTAACTGTCCATCCTGTAACATGTATCTAAATCAAGCAACAAACACAATATTTTTCTCATAAAAGCTTAATGTACCTTTACCCAAAACTTCTGCAGCTGGGCTTGATATTTCCTCGTACTGCATTGCACCAAAAATACATGGACATATTGCTGCTAAATAATTGGTAAAAAGCAAATAAATATTAATTTCCCAAAGTTCACTCAAATGTCTTCTCGTGTTATTCTGCTTTGAGGAGACTTTGTTAACAAAAATGTGCATTTGGAGACTCGTAAAAAATAGACACGAGGACAAAAAAGTTTTCTAGAGTTAAGTTGATGATTTTGACCAATTGGCTACACTGGTTATGACAAAAACAACTGAAACTATAGCTTCAGGAGGAAAATCAACTCAGAAAGGTTTGCTCTGATCTCTTTGTGTCTCAAATACTTCCTTCTCAGGTAAGCTGATGTTAAGAAGTCACAAAATATAAGGTGTACAGTCCATAGTATATATAACACTGACTTAATGCGATAGAAGCATTCAGCATGCAGCAGTGTGCCAACTTTCACGTGCTGCTGTTTTACCTCCAAATCAAAGGATTGAATGATGAGACAAAACTGGATTGATCATTTTTTTCGTCCGAGAACCGGTGATGTTCTAACATAAACAAATTTCGGCATTTTGATTCTCAAAAGTATAGCAAAACAACACGCATTTCCCCTGCCTTTTAGCAGCAAATTGCTGCCATTACAGACACACCAGCATCTCTCTTCCAAGTCCAAAGTGAGACCACATTCATTTTGGCACAGAAAATGTTCACGGTTAGTGATTGCTCTCCCATATTTGTTTTTTTTTTTCTCTCCCCTTCTCTTCTCTCTTCAGTTAAAAATCAGCATGATCTTGTTTGATAGACATGTTTACCCAAGCTCTGGATGGAATTCATTAGCCATAATTAAGCGTTTACTTGATCAGGAAGGTTAAAAAAAAAGAAGGATTGTGTGAAGTCAGATTAAAAGGAGCTGAGTGAAACCAACGAAGAGATTATCAAGCGCTGCCAGGCAAGCAGCCTGCCTTTGGAGTTGGGCCCTCTCTGATCGCTATCTCGTTAGTGCTTTATTCGTCAAGCGCAAGCTAATGCTTGAAACAAGCTTGGCTTTATCCAGACTCTTCTGCAGGAGCACAACTCTAGAGATGTGTTATTGACCGGAACTGGAGTGGATGCACCGAGTCACTCACAAGGTTGGGGAGAAAAACATGTGAAATCATTACATAAGCTTTATAAGAGATGAGCCACAGTTGACAGAAATTCTGATCTAATTCTGACCCATAAAGAGAAGCAGAGGAACTGTTGCAGAAGCCAATGTCCCTCTTAATTAGGACATTTGATTATTAAATGTATTAAAAAAAAATACATATGTATTTCACGACATTTTCTTTGAATCACGCTACGAGAAGTGAACAGTTTTGATAGCAACACAAATGTCAGACTTTTGAGGGCTGATTGTCAACTTTGAAACATATTCTAATCTTAATTTCAATTTGCAGGTTACCACATTTTTCATCACTGCAGGTATAAAATGAAAGCTAATCAATTTTATTTGACTTTTCAGAATTAGATGCTTTTGCTCCCTACAAAAAGAAGGACCAGAAAATGCCTCAGTAAATGCAACAAACCCACATATGTACTTTTTCTTTCTATTTTTTTTTTTTGCTGACAGAAGCCTACAGGCTGTTCGGCTTTGGGTTTGTTTTATCTCCTGAAAGTCAAACATGGGGCATGTTTTCAAAAAATCTGCCAAAAAATGTTGCAAACAGATAAAACTGCAAACCCCCAGAACAGACAGGAAGAGTCTTTGGCTGGAGCAGGTACACGACTGGATTCAGGCTCTTCATGAACAGTAAAGATGATGGCAAACAAAATTACACCATTAAATAGCCTAAGAGTTGTCAGCATTGATCGTACACACAGCGATGTAAAAATAGTTTATTTATATTGAGTAGGGAGTGTAGAAATATTGATGCTTAAAACCTTGAGAATGTCTCTTGTAAGATTAGTTTTGGAAAGTAATGTTTGAATTTTTATGGTTTGAAGTAAATCCAAATTTACAGAATATTTCTTGACTTCAAGGCCTTTTGCTGATCGGGGTTGTCACCAAAATAAATACTTCCTTTAACATCGCCTTTGCCTGTCTCCTCTCACCAATTAATTCTCACTACTGATCTCAATTTTACACAGGGGATCTGTCATACACAAGGTAACTAACACGCCTCCTGACACCTGAGTCTATAGGTACGGTAATTAGAGTCAGCGATGTTTAAACATGACTGACCTGATGATTTGAGTCACGAAAAGTAAATATACCATTTTACTGCTAATGATGGACCTTTTAATGCATGAAATGAAACTTTTTCATAACATGCCCAAGGAGCAGGTTCCAAACATTAGTCTCCAGGCTCGAACCAAACATTAAAAAACAACTGTTTGTTTAGAGCCAGGACACTAAAGAGAACATCAGGCTACAGCTTCATAAATCTACAACGCTCCCAGACAGGAAGCGGCCTCCTCATCTCCATGTTCCAGGGTTGAGAGCACCAGAGAGAGAGAGAGAGAGAGAGCTGCATGTCCTTGTGCTTCCGTACATATCAACATGTGCATAAGTTAAATGCGAATGACCTCTGAGGAAACTGTAATGGCTATTTGGGTGAAGTTGTAATCCATTACTGATCTGCTGAATCATGCAATAACTGAATTCCATACAGCGCATGCCGATGCAAAGACTGCCGGCAACATGGACTGACAGCTACACTCCGTGTGATGCAAACACTGACAAGGGCTTTCTCCCTGTTGTGGGCTTGTAAGGGTAACTTAAGGAACTTTGCTGAATTGTCACTAAAAAGTTGCATGTCTCTTATTCTCCATGTTCAATTGAGGATCTACCATTTGCAACATATCCACAAGCTCATATTTATGTAGCAGCTCTTGGCCATATCATAAGGAATCGACCAGATGGTAATTGTGACTATGTCCCGTCAAATTGCTTGTGCCAGAAGGGCAAAAAAACCTATTAGGACACTGACAAAAAAATACCCGAAACAAGTAATGCGAGTACCTCAGGCTTACTTTTATTGTTTTTACCTGAAATTATTGTGTCAGACTGCATCAAGAAGAAAAACTCCAAACATTCAGAGTCAGGTCGCAGTTAAAAGTTTGTTAAGAAAATTTTGTTTTTATAGAGCTACATACAGCCAAATTTGCTAAGACGAGACTCTACCAAGAAAAAAAAAGCTATGAAGTGATGGGAGGTAACTGCACAGAGTAAAGCCCAGCTGCAGCAAACTAGCCTGCCGATATATCAGTGTTATTGCAGACACACAGAGATGAATCAGTGATCTGTCCCATGACCAAGTTGCCGGGACGGTGTTTACATGGACCACTGACTTGTTCCCCTAAGACAGAGCAGTGAGTTTTGCTTTTTGTGGCTTAATTTATACAGTTTGCTTAATTGTAAGTGCATTTTGAAAACATGAATGAGTAACATCTCAGTTGGTTTCCTTCCCAACGAACCCTGGGTCGTTTTACAGCCATTTGGCTCCTACTAACTCCCTGTGGTACTGCCACCCTGCACACATTAGCATTCATCCCAACAATAGAATGTTTGCATGCATGCACACAAGGATACAACACATATGCAGCACAATATGCAGACTACACGAGGGTATAAGCATTTCCAATGTGGCAAGAAAATAAATCAGCTCGTACTTGAATATCTGCACATCAGAGCCCCTTGGTTATTGTAATTACAAAGTGCAATAAATCAAAATAGAAACGGAATATGTTGGTCGTAGGTTTTCTCTCTTGCAGCTGATTTCTTTTCCTTTTTTTCTGAGGACCTAACTGCTGAGGCAGCGGTTCCTGAGACAACAGGCCCCGGAGGATTGCGCATGTCTCAGCAAATATGAGAAATTGACATCAGGGGTAATGAAGTGACTGAAATAAGAGCACAGGCTGTCATATGGCGCTGTAATAAAGTATTTCTTCCTGGGGATCTGATTTTAGTGCGGTGATTATCATGCGTCTGATTACTTTATGACACCAGTCTTCAGCTCCTCACAGATGTTTCCACTCGGATGATCTTCGAGACACTTACACACATTGTGAGATCAACCCACACTGAAGGTGGTGTTGGGACAGCATGTGCTGTGGGGTAAACTGAGCTAACTTCATCAGGATTGTGACTGATAGGCTTAATAAGACTCCCAACTTTTCACCTTTCCTGGCGGAGAGAAAGTGACAGAAGTAAAGCAGCCCTCTGAAATCCAACCTGACGATGGCTTCCTCAATAAACTTGTATTTGCAGTCAAAACAATTTACGAGATTGACACACTATTCCGTAGAGCATTTAAAATTGTCAGACCCATTTTGCTTGCCACAGAAAAAGAAGCAGTTACACCTCACTAAAGGTAAATATAATGTGCATCTCTTGCAGTTTTCATTGTGTTTTTTTTTTTTTATTCACCGGGGATGTCAATGACGGGTTACAATAGAGGGGGAAAAATTCAATTTTACCATTGACAGAATGGCAACACATTCTTTCAGGAGGTAAACGCACCAAATTCCAAATAGGAACCCACGCTGCTACAGTCAGCACAGTCAGATTATGCAGCATTAAAACTGCATCGCTGTAGGGATGCATGTCATATTAGGTTATGTGGCAGAGGAAATGCATGGCTTGAGGTTTCCAGGCTTTGAGAACATTTCATGCAGACTTCCTATGTGGGGCTGCGGCAGAAGCAGTAGGGTAAAACTCAGGAGAGCACGCTGCCCTTCCAACGGCCCCTGAGGCCAGCGGGCTGTCAGTATCACTCAGTAACAAAAGTCAACTCTCCAATATTTGTGTGCATTTTAAAGTGTTTGCAGGTCATTTGCATTTCACATAAAATATATTGTGTTTAGCAAAGATGAGATGAAAGAAACGACAACATATTCACAGCATAGGTTGAAAACAACTTTGATCAAGGGTATTAGGACAGCTCACAAAAGATAATTATTAAAATAATGCTAGACTAATATTTATTTCTAGATGTAAACATGCTTCTCGACTTAAGTCATCAATATAAGGCATTGAGGTTACAAGTTGAACTCTCCTCTGACCACAGATGGAGATTCAGTATCCATTTTTATGATGTTTTTCAGTGAGCTTCATACATTTGTCATCTGTTGAATGAGGACATTCGGTTCTAAACTAATTCCTTTATCTCAAGTAGAGCAAATGCAGACTATGTAGAACAGGTTTCATGAAACTCAATATTCACTACTCATTACTTCCTGCCTTCCAAGTGTTGTATAGCAATGTGATCTCACGAGACACCAAGCCATTGGCGGACTCGTTAACAATAAAGGAACAGACTGCGCAAAAGTAGCAATAGATTAAATACACAAACCTGTAGCAGTTGCAGAGCAACAATACATTGCTGATTTTTAACAAGCAGTGGGTAATTCTCTGCGCCTTCACTTTTGTTGAAGCGGTTTCTGTCTCCTCTGTGATTGGTTCGTTCGGGAAAGAACACGATGTTATCAGGAAATGTTCTTTGGTTTCCATGGCAACCAAAAGAGCCAGTGCAGCGGTGCAGGATTGTCAGTCTCAATTACAAACCGGCTGATTAGTATCAAGGTACTTGTGCAGGAGGAAGTACAAGAGTCTTTCAGATCCGCAGGCAGCTGTGCGACTGAGGGGCAATCAGAGTGTGTGATTACTGTCATCTTCTAAGAGCCCTGTTTGTTTAAGAAATCAGGTAAAAAGAAAAAAAAAAATCCCAGAGAGGTCAGAAATGATGAGAAGTTGAAGTTTGAGATAAAACTTTGGTGCACTTTGGTCCAAACGACCTGAAGCAATGCTTACGCAGTGTAAGGCATTATTAAAGACTTGTTCTAAATATGCTGAACTATCTATCACAGACTGTTTTCAAAAAGAAGCTGGTACATGAAAGAATGAGACCATCTAGCAGCTCGATGGTCTCATTCTAACCCCTTTTCATAAGGTTAATGCGAAACATAAGATAACAAAATTCACCCTTAAAGATGAAAAGGGAACTATACTGTGAAACCATGCTTCCATTGTAACGCTCGTGTAAAGAATAGAAGGAATAAATTAATTTAATTATGAAGTGATGTGATTGTTGAACAACAATTCTGCATGAGGCGACGTCCCCCAAAAAACTCTTGTTTAACAATATTTCATGTCTCATCCATGTATTCAATAAAACATCCAATAAATTTCATGGAAATGTCAAACTGAAATGAACTCTTTTGAAAGTGTTAATTAAATGTCATTTGCTCATCCAGACTTAGAAATGACATTCCACACTGCAATATGGGGAAAATTGTAGGACTTAGAACTTAAATGAAAGACACAAAGGGAAATGATCCTTCTCCTTTTTTGTCATTAGGTTGCTGCATACGCCATGTGACCAAAGAGGAGATTCCCCAATGCATCTATATATTGCCTTGACTGGGTCAGGAAGGGGACACACTCAAGCTAATAACAAAATTAGCCTTGATCAGATTACTTACTGCCTCATTGGTTAATGATACGGAAAAGTTTGGAGCCCCCTGAAGCCAAGAGGCCCATTCATAGGATGTTCACAGTGCAGATGGAGTTGAAATAACTTTGAAAAAGACCCAATAATGTGGCCTGTAGTCCTTTAGGCTTCCACAGTGGTTATCCTCAACAACACAGTCGCCACTGTACCTTGACGGCAGCAAATGACTTTGACATCTGCACTGTCAGCATATTTCCATTGCCATTTATACTTACCTCGAAAGAGAATAGATGGGGCGACATCATGAGTGCTGTGGTAAACAATGTTCTATCTTTAACCTAAGCTGTGAAGCTTCGGTGTCTTGGTCAAGGACAGCTCTCGCTTAACAACTCTACAACCTGGGCCAGGATCAAGTCCTGCTATGGCTGTTGGTGCCCAGGGCCACTCTCGCGCCCAGTCGGACTTCACAGCTCCGGAGCTCTCAGTCTCCCGGTGGGAGCTCATGTTTCATGTCAGGTGTCAGGTGGAGTTATCTTGGACCCGGAAAGAGGACTCGATTGTTTGTGAAAAGCCCGGTCATTGTCACACCACATCTCTCGCCGCGAGCAGATATGGGACAGGAAAGGTTCTGAAGTGATCTGATTCGCTGTTAGTGGATGAAACTGCGAGGGAAAATGTGGTTCACTTCCACATTAGAGCTGCATGTGTTTGAGAAATGTTTCATGGATTGTACAGCTGCATCCGACACTGGTGTCATGTAGACAGGGTATTCTGCATAACAGGGAAAACAAAAAAAAAAATTGCCATACTGAGAATTGATGCCACTTTCTCTTTGCATTACATTGCAAATGTTGCATATAGCGATTCAAGTTTCCTCTTCAGGCACCATGAAAAAAACTCAATAGAGAAGACAGTGTTTTCTCTTCAGTGTGTACCTCACACAATCCTTTTTACAGTTTATCGCATGCCTCAACAAACAGAAATAAACATGCAGCAGCTGCAGAGACACACATCTGCTCAAATATTGGTTCACTTTTCTCATTGGACTAATGCCTATATTTAAAAAAAACAAACAAAAAAAAGCATAAATTGCCTGGCAGGTGATATATTGTGCATGCCTACCAAGTTTTGCAGTCAAAACAGGAAACACTTACTACATCAAATGAAGAAAAATACACTCAAATGAGCGCAGACTGTTACAATACATATTTTACCTCATCATGACCCCAACGTGATGTCAAAACCATTTTGGAAACCAGGTTATAAATGTTTACACTTGTCAAATTGACAAATAAGTGTAAATACAGAATTTCCCTTGAAGCAAGAGTAACATGATACCTGTCACTCTGCATTTTTGTGCTCATCTTACCAGAAGGCAGCCACCGCAGACAACGTTCGGTTATTGTCATGGTGGTGCACTCACTCAAGGCAAAAGTGACTCGACTATGTGAGTACTCGACTCTGATGGGCCTTTTATGCAAAGAATTCAGAACAGGGCCGCACATCTATGATTGATCCACAAAGTATCGAGATTGATGATAAAAAATAATAAAGGTTACGTTTTGGCAAAGTGCAAGTCCTTGTCATTTGAAAGAAATGAAAATGAGGGGCAGCAGAGAGATAACTCATAAATTGAATGATGATAAAAACCGAGTGTTTCACTCAGTGGTTTGTGAATTTACAAGGTCACCTTGCTTTTGAGAGCAACAGCAACAGAAATTCATATGGCTGCTGCTCTTATCGTATTCACAACTTGGGCGCTTGAGAGCAGGAGACCCACATCCATACTGTACCCCCGGGCCATTTGGAAGCTCCACATGCCACTATACTGTCTACTTAGCCGTCCCCTCTCCGCTGCTGTGGAATCACTCAAGCTGGTCTGCGCTCCTCCTTCCTCTGCTTTGACCTTCCTGCTAAAGACCAGTCACAATTGAAGAGTCACTCCCAATCTTCTATCAAAGGCTTAAGTTCACCTTCTCTCCACTGAATGGAAACAATTCTCTTCTCACCACAATTCC
The DNA here is from genome assembly GCA_032164315.1 of Malacoctenus gilli. Lineage (NCBI taxonomy): Eukaryota > Metazoa > Chordata > Actinopteri > Blenniiformes > Labrisomidae > Malacoctenus > Malacoctenus gilli. The sequence goes on from JASSRZ010000007.1 coordinate 7,005,177, forward strand.
CCCTCAAAAAAAGAAGTCCACTTGGTTTCTCTTTCAGCTTTCTTCCATTTGTATCTGGCCCACTTCCTCCAGCTTGAGCTAACTCGAGTGTTAGATTTACTATTAACAGCCGTATTTAGACAGTGCTGACAGTGAACAAATGAATGGTTCTGGCACATACAAGATGAAGTGTGAACATACTTGTTGTAATTCTACTTTACTGGTTGGGAGGTCAAAGGACAGCAAACAATCAAAGTTTCTCCTAAACAGCCATTTAAACACAAATGTGACTTTTTACTAGAGGTAGTTGTTTTGAAAAATTAAATATTCAAACATTATTTACTGGTCTGAATCTGCCTCCTTCAGCCTAACTGAATACCCTTCAATTCCAAGTGCAACCTAATTATGCTACACTTTTTTCCAACACAATTAATGTGCTGCAGTGTAGACTGGAGCTGCCTTTGAACACTACGTACACAAAACTACAGACAGAAACTTTAGTTTTTGCCCTTGCTTGACACAGGCAAGGTTTGATCTTTCACAATTGCCCGCCTTATGGTGTTTACAGCAGGAAAGTTATGATGTATGACTCAGCTAGTCAAGACTTGCGAGGTAATTAACAAATGATGTTTTGGCTAACAAAGCATGGCCTTGATGGGAATGCATTACTTTCATGGATCCCCGCAGCTCGGCCAGTCACAAGGATGCTGCTTTAATAGAAGGAGATGAATGAACTGTGACTCGGACCGAGCGGGTGGACCCACCAGTACCCCCTTCTGGACCCCCACTGACTCAACTGCACACATGCACTGACACACACTCACAAATGCAGACACGTACACGGACCAATGCACACACACATCATCGTCAGAGGAGAGCGTGTACAGCTGCAAGGTGAAACATGGCAAAGAAGAGACCAATTATCTTCCAGACAAACGACGCAGGCTGTGGGAGGCCTGATCATTTTTCCTGCTGAGGTTTGAAACCATGTTGCAGTCGGCTGCTGACAGCTAGTCTCCTCCTCTTCAGCCCTCTGTCTGCAGGACTGTCCACTGTTAGGGGAGACGCACCACCACACTGTTCGGGAGCCTGGGTCAAGATGGCAGCCACTATTTGCTCTTGTAAGATGTGAGAAGACTAGGAAACTTCAGCTAACACAGAGTGATGGTTCAACCACATTCAGCAGCAAACCACCATTTCACTTTCAACAAAAAAACACAATACACATACTTGTGTGGATGTCTATGTTGCCCATTACTTCCATCCATGCACATTTTTATCTCACAATTGCATGATAGGGTGAATTTGAAACAAAAAATCCAGAAACATGTACGACTGTCTCCTTTAAAATGGAAGCTTTGAGTAAACCAGAAAAATGTAAACTATTCCCGAATAAAGAAAAAAGAACTTCCTAATGAGAAACATCGTACCAAACAGAGGTTAAACAATAGCAATACCCGTACAGAAACATTGATCATACTGCCTGACAAAAACTTTCTTGTTCAATAGACTGGGTCAATGAGTGACCAGAAGGGTAAAAAGACGATTACTGTTAAAACACAAGTGTTACACCCCACTTAAAAACCTAAAGGTCTCAGGCTATTTAGCTATATATATTTCATATCAAAACAGTCAACAAAATATTATGGAAAAATATTACTACTGCTATCACTTGTAAAGTTTTTGCTCAAAGTTGCAAAATCGTTCTCAACTCAAAATGTACAACCTGGGTTCACACGGTGCATTATTAAAAATAACAGGGGAAAAAATGAACCACTGACTCAAAGGCCTGTTCTTAGTCTGTCCTTCCCTCAGGTTAGTATTGCACCACCAATGTGCCAGACTGCATTTTGGTCTGACTCGAGCAAAAGTACTTGCACAGCGCTTAGATCTGCTCCATACCAGACGTATGGGATATCCAAGTGAAATCATAGCTTCCTGTCCACTCTACAACTCAGCACAAGTACATGGCTTGCATCTGAATCCTGCTGTTTTTGAGCAAAAGAAAAAAAATGTCTTCATGACTAAAAACAATATCAAGCTGATACATGATGCGCAGGGAAGCAGAAAAAAAAACACTTTAAGAATTGAGTGGTAATGGATAATTGTAATAATTTTATTGACCAATGTGAAACAAAACATTGGAATGTCTCCATAAAGTGTCAAACATGCAAAGAAAAAATTGTACACATGATTTGGCAGTGCAATTGGGGAAAAAACAGCAACCCAGCAGCTGTTTTAAGGCCTGATGTGCCCATCACAAGTTTGGAAAGAGATCAAATTTACACAATACCTTTGTCAGCACAGGTTGAAACATCTGTGGCTTGTCAATGGTGAGATCACACATGCTGATCGGGTTACCTGAAAATCTATTACTTCTAACATCAGCTCTGTTCCAGTGTTTAGAGCGCTGTTTATTTTTTCCAGCTAAACCTGTTTTTTTATGTTGTTTTCAGATTACAAAATCCTGTTGCAAACAGAATCAAAACAAAGGAAGTATTCAGGCATGCGCCACAGTTGTGTTAATTGCTGTCAGAGCTTCTCTGGACAGATAAAAAACTGGCAGCAGCATAGTACTTACAACAGTGAAAAAACACCAGAGGTAGTCATTTTACACTTCTGAAAAAAAGGTTTGAAAGCAAAGGTGCTTTGTGATGGGAGAGGAAAACAAAATTGCTTTTAAGTGTTTGGGTGGAGGAGGCCATCCAACAACAACTGAAGAGAACAAGGCGGATTTTTGATGCAGTATGAAAAATACTGAGTGCAGAAGGAATCAAAAGAAACACTACAAAATGCTAACTCAAAATCAAAGAACTGAAGAGAGGCCTCTGAATGTAATTGTGGCAACAGTACAGTTTTTGTTTGTTTTTTTAAGCTACCGACACAATTGCTAACACAAAAATACTGGCCATTTGAGTCTGCTTCATTGCAACACATACAAGTCCACTGCATGAACATCGTTTCACTTTATCAATCTACATCAGATGCCGATGAGGAATTGTTTTTTATCCCCAGCACATAATGTCTTATATAAATTTAAAATAAATAAATAAATAAAAAAGGTCTGAAATATGGTGAAAAATAAACATGTAACAAATGATAATCTGGCCCAGCTTCAATGCGAAGGTTTGGCTTCATTGAAGGGTTAATTTTGTAATGACAGAAATGGACCGACTTATTAAATATATGTAAACAACATTCATCTCTTATACATAATACATAGACAATATGAGACTACAATACAATGTGACCCGGGGAGTTAATCTACACAATATCACGACAAGTTGCTTAGTCAATGGGAGATTTCAGAATAAATTAACATAAGAATTTCCCCTGAGGACTATTCTAATCAGAGTATACTATCGTTTTCTGCTCCTGCTTAATGAATCATACGAATTATAGTCATATTATAAATGGCAAGTCTTTGCAGGGCTATTAGTTTGTTTCTTTAGGGGTCTAATAGAAGACATGCTTCATTTAGGGCCCTGTAGTGTCCCGCAGCAACACGGAATGAATTGCATTATTTCCAACAGCTGCCATTTTCCAATGATCTTATCAGAAGTGCACTAACATAATGTGGCAGAGGAAGTTATTATTCCAGACCAGCCGTCTCACTCGCACTCCATAATAGCATTCATCTTTCTGAGCAGGTCTTTCACTTCCAGCTCTCCATCCTCCTCGCACATTTCCCACACATTCTTTCTTAATTACAAAAGATGGATTCCATCAGTAGATACATTCCTGGTCAAGATTTATATTCACGGGGAGTTTGCCTTTAACTTTCATTTTGATGCTAATGCCTTGTGCTTTATTAACTCCCCGGCGTGTAAACCCAGCATGCGGGATGTGCGACTGCCTGAATGCAATAACGCCTCATTCAATGCATTGATTAAATTTCGGTGCATCGAAAAGAGGTGTCCGCAGAGATTTCTCTGGATGGGACAAATATTCTTTCATCCTTTTACTGGCTCTAAGATTACTATTTTTTACTACTTCTCATTGACGAGCTGTGTTTTTTCAATCTTTTTAAGGAGGGGTGGGGGGAGGGTTGCTTTGCCCCCAATTTGTAAGTCAAGAGCTTGATCTGGCAGGTAGTCTGAAAGTGTGTGAAACAAGCACTTCTCAAGTGCACCTTTTTCCAGGCATCATGTAGGCCTAATCATGCAGCACTTATCACCTGCTTTGCCCTTCACACTTGTTTGTCATCAGAAAGCAGCAGACGGTTTCATGCTTCCATCTTCACGGCTATTAGAGTCATAGTCATAGTTATTGACATGCCGAGCCAGTGCCGGGGCTAATTTATTATTTTTCCCTGAATATATCAATGGCTGGGCCATCATAGGCACCTTGCAAGCAGTAATTCGCATTCTTATTGAGAAATTCATTGTGTTTTGTTGCTGGGAATTAAGCATACCACCCATCGTACAAAACAAAGTCCTTCTGAAGACCTTTTTCTCCTTGTGAAACAGTGAAATATGACATCAATAATTGAGAGTTTCGAATAATAATGCAGGACTTTTCTTTGTGGAAACCCTTTCAATGTTATTGTGAGAATTACTTTTGATGCATAGCTCTTAGAGACATTCTTTATCCGATAAAAATAAAGTTACAAATGCAACTTTTTTTTAAGCAACCAAGTCATAAATGATCGTCAAACAATACGTTGTTTAGGGGTATTGTAAAGGTTTTTCTGGATAATTTGTATCATCTCACAGTATAAATCATTGAATTTAATTCAGTTTTTCTGTCCTTAACCTAGAAAAGACATCAAGGCAGCAGTGTACATGGGGAGTTTATCTCACCTGTCTATTACATTCCGGGAGTGAGGAACCACAGGAGATCTGCAGGATAGAAAATCTTAATACTTAGCTGCATGGTGCTATACAGTCTCTTTAGTAGATGGAAAAAGTAGAGTTGTGCTCAAAAAGCTACACTGGCTTTGTCAAATCAAATATTCACACAAAACTGTCAATCAAAATATTTCTGAGTTGACTGTACTCCAAGCATGTTAATATTTAATTAACGTAAAAAAATGGCTAATTACTTTAGATGCCAATAATCTTGACTGATTGAATATGTGCTTCAACAATAGAAATTGCACTCTTCAGTCCCTTTCTTCAACATCAGAAGACTTCAGCCATTATTCATAAATATGTGCAAAACATTTGTTAATAGGCTGAGCCAATGCATTATTCAGAAGTGATTCAGGAACAGCTTATTATAGACTGCTATCAAAGTGTTACTTAGTGTTGTATTTCTGTAAGGTTCGCTCCCACTTGATGTGTACCGACAGAAACATTACAGCACACAAAGCCGCAAAGGGAAAAAAAACCCAAAACAAAGAAAACCTCCATGGCAGGGACTTGGTCTCTGAAAAGACCCCCTCACATTGTGCCAATCAAACTGCTTAACATTTCAACCAAAAGCTGGGTGGCTCATCCAACCCGACTTGCACATACCACCACCGCGATGGAGAAGCCTCTCATTGCATGTCGAGGGTAAACAATCTTCGCTCCTCTCTGTTGTTTGTGGTTTAAGCAGCTACTTACAACATGAACGCAAGGACCTGCAGTCTGATTACTTCAATAATACATGAGAAGTCTAATGAACATATTCAGAAAGTGGCACGTCACCGCCTGTGCAGCACTGAGCGTTGATTAAAGTTTGCCTGTTTGGCATTTGAATAATGAACAAACACTGTGAAGAAATGGCAGCCATTAACCTTTCAAAGAGCCCCTCTTATTCCAAACCCCCGTGTATCAGGACGTTCCGATTCCTGATTCCTATTTTCCACTACATTACCCCTCTAGAAAGCTTCCAGTGGTATGCCTGTCAACAGAAAGGTATGTCGGTATACATTGGGGCCACCCAACAAGTTGATACACTCACTATATTGATGTCCTGCATTTATAGAGGAACACGCCTTTTTACAGATCGCTAACATAACTTTGTTTGCCTTGTAGATTTTGTTCAACGGCCTTTTTGAACACTCGCCTTATAACTGATTCGTGCAACACATTTATTGGAAGATAGAGATTTCACCCCAAAGTTACCGAGCGTAATTCAAATGACCCTATTTGATTCTGTGACATACTGTTGTCTATTGCTTTCTTTCTATTTGTGTCGTGTTGTATTTAAGTTGTTTCCCTGTAGTTAGAAATCAGTAACCCGCTGAGCTTGAATCCTGTTTGCACAGCCTTCATGACATTTCTGCAGTTAACATGCTGCTAGCGGCACAGTTAAAAACAACTTCACGAGGTTTCCTTTCACAGGCAGAGATGCTGTGGTAACACCTGACTCAATAGCCTCCTGCACATGGATTTCTCAGCCATACGGTGGCAAAAAAAAAAAAAAGGCGGCCGACTGTGCTTCCAAACTTCTGCTTCTTTTTGAAAGAGTTTGCTTTGTGTTTTTCTGGCACAACATTTCAGTAAGTTTCTGAAAGGTTCTAAATGGAAGGCATTTACTGTGTCTTCCAGGAAATGCTACTGCAGCTCGTTAAAATAAGCTTTTCAAGAAGTAAAATCAAAGCATTTTTTTGTCATCTATCAGAGCAGCAGGCATTATTTTGCCAACTCCTCCCAGCAATCACAGTAGCAATTAAAACAAGATTTAAAATGAACAAATATGAGTTTTAAATAGCTGCGCGAAAAGCTCGACATCTTAAAAAGCTCTGAATCAATACGGCAGCCACAATCCTCTCTGTTAAATGCAGCTTGTACAATGATTTGTGGGGACTTCTGAACAATAAAAGCTGATGGAAGAAGAGAGCACATGCACCACTTTTGCAAAGACTCCGAGCACCCATTACTTAGTTTGTTGTGAGACGTCTTTTAACAGTATATATACAGTCGTGCATTGGCAGCGGACTGCAGCAGTGACTCAAGAGTGTTCAAAAGCATTAAGTAAACATTTGTCTTAATTACCCAGAGCAGAGCATTAGCATTTATTAAGCTGGAGTGCTTCCACTGGACATATAAAGGAAGATATGTGGTTTGATGAGTTTAATTTTGTCCCATTCAAGTGAAGGGTTGCTGGATTAGAACAGATGACAGTGACACTACAGTATGCTAACAGATCATGACACAAAGAAGCACAAAGTAACAGCTTTGTGCTATTTGAATGCAACCAAACAGAAGTGTAAGAATCTTCTTGTGAGGCTGCCAAAAAAGTATTAAATAAATAAAGGAATAAATCTGTCAGTTTCCGTGCTAATGTTCAGCATATGGTTACAAGAAGTAAGTGTGACAACACCAAAAAGGTGCAAAACGTGTAACCACAAATGCATATGTCACCATCTGTGGATATTTAAAAAACAAAAACTTTAAAGTCTGTTTCAATGGAGACAAAAATGACATGTCTTTATACAAATGTAGGTCATACCATAAAGTGAAAACACATAACATTCCTGAAAACCTGACAATTCGTAAATGAACTCAATTTCAATGGTTGTTCTCAATATTTTGTCAAAAATATTTCTTTTTAGTAAATATCAAAGAAAAAAAGTTGAGTGAAATGTGACAAAGTGCTATACATAAAGAATCACTCTTGTCAAATCTCATTTTTAACTAATGGAAATATTCTTACAAAAGATGTGTTTAGTTTTGGACAAGTTGGAGCTTGTGTTCAGTCTATGACTGCTTCTGGTTTAGCCAAGAAGAGCGCAAACAGCTCTCACGCCAACAATGACTTTGTAGAAAGTGGAAAACACTGCTTTTAATGGCATGCTGAACTTTTGCAATTTCTTTACTCCAGTCATTGAAACTCCCTGAGGAGAAATCGTGAAAGAGGAGCAAAAGGGAAAGCGACAGCAAAACACTCTGCAAAGTGCAAAAAGTAAACAGACATGCTTCTCGTTACTGGAAAACCACGTGGAAGAGGTGCTGCTTTGAAAATGGATTCATGTGTTCAGTAATATTGAAGATGATGAAGCTCCAATTCGATTTTGAGACAATCGCTGTTATTGATAGTCATAAACCAGCCGCAGTAGATTTCACGAAAAAGAACTAATGATTGTGTCAATAAAATTTTTTCCACTTTGTTTTGCATTGTAAACTAAATGAGACAAAATATTGCGAATCAATTTATTCAACTAAAAATTAAAAAGAAATGAAATGTGGGGTTCACATAAATTAAATTTTATTGTGTTGTTTCTCATTAATAAAATGACTCCCAAAAGACAAAGTGAAAAACAAGACTGTGTCTCAACCTATGTACTTAACATTTAGTATGTGAAGCAGTAGCATATCTACAGAATATATGTTCACAAAAACTTTAAACAAATATTGTCAGCAGTTGGGTTCATTGAGCATGATTTTAAATATAGCACAAATTGTGATTTAAGATTTTTAAGCTCTCAAGTCAAACAGAGAACAAATTACGCCATTGGTTGGATAGACACTTGCGAGAAGCGCTTGTTGTGTATCCTTCCTTTTAAGTATCTTCTGCTGTTTTTAACCACACGGATTAGTGGCGTATGTTTGCATCATACTAACGAGCTCAGACAGATCAAAACAGCTGCTCATTTGCTGTAGACACTCTGTACTTCTAGGTTAGCTGATGAACAATGTCACATAGTAGCTTGTCTGTAACATAAATGTGCACGCATGAGACATAGGAGCTATATTTAACATCTGCATGCCGCAGCATTCATCTCCAGTAATCCCATTTAGTTTCTTTTCATTCAGTGTCGATGACTCACACTATATTATCACTCTGGAACAAAGAATTTACTGTAAGACAAAATCTGGTAGTATTTGTGGGTAATAATTTCAGCCTCATTACGTCTTATTTTCCATACCATATTTTAGATCACATGAAAAAAATCAGGATTTAAAAAAATACTATAAAAACACAAAGAACTGTACATTTCTTCAGGTTTTGGTGTTAGTCTACCAGTTACACCTGTCAAATTGTTGCAGTATGCGTAATGATACAGTTGCACAAATATAAATGGCTCTCTAAAATCTTATAAATATTGTGCTTTTGTATTCGTTTGTTTTCCTTGTTTGTTTCTGTACAATTACAGCTATTAACTGCGTACAAACCCACAAGAAAACATTTTTAAACATTTGTATTCTTTGCTTTGTCCAATCTGTATAAAATGCAAATGTGCTGCGCTGTAATTGGGCTGTAAATCTATTCATAGACTGCAGCTCTTTATTATGTTGTTCATAATCTAGCACTGCAACAAATACTACCAGGTGAACATTTGCAAGCATATGTTCATGCAGAAAATGAAGGACGAGTATCTACTAGCAACAGTGGGGATTGTTGGTTTAATTAAACAGTTTATAAGGTACCACTTTATAGTTGAACACAAATTATAAAAAATGTCACAGGCAGACATTGAAAAGGGAGACTTTAATTTGCTGTTAGAAGGATAGCAAAGGTCAAAAACAGATAATGCTGGATCTCAAAGCCATTGGCCTTATTTGACACTTTTACAAAGTCAACGAGATTTGTGAATCTACTGCTGTGGGGAGGATATTACAGGGTCAGAAATTTTGGTTTAACTGTGGAGTTTTTTCTCAACATTTTGATTTAAATTGCCACAGATGCAGTGGTTACGGGCAAAATACCCATGAGCAGACTTTGCATTGGGGAAAAAAAACATAATGCAATAAAGCAGCACTCTGGACTGCTGCTAAAAACTTAGCGCGTGGCGAGACAGACAAGTGAATTAATGCTAAAAACAACGATTCTGGCAAAATCACATTCAGTAGCTGCTGGAGTTCAAAACGAGTGCTCAGGCTCCCAAACTGAGGTCAGCCTCCTCTTTAGATGTCACGAGGGATTACAAAGGCTCGGCAAGAACTTATGCTCTGAATTTGGTGAAACTGGATGTTGCCTATGTTTGAAAAAGAATAAATAAATGAAATAAGACACTTTCTGGAAAGCCTGGCAAGTTGCCGATTGCTCTTACTTTGAAGCATCCTGCTTTTTCAGTGAGAGTTTGGCCAAACTGCTCACATTTGGCTCGACTAAGCAGAGACAATGAGAAGGCTGCAGTCGTTCATCGAAGGCAAACTGGGACTGAAATGATCTTCAACAGACGTTCATCACGATGCTTCAGCATGTCTCTTTGTTGTTGGGGAAAAAACAAGTGCAGCTAAGCAGAGGCAAAAACATTTACCTGAAGTGAAAAGGACAACAAAACTGAGCAAGCTTTTTTATTTTCGGCAGATAAAACAAATATACCATTATCACATAACATAAGATCATTATTTGCAAATCTGTGAGATTTCAGTTATGAGAATGTCCAGAAAACAGGCCAAGAGAACAAATGTCTTTCCCTGTATTTTGGCTGAGAATATAAACTCTTGGTTCTCTTGCTTATTTTTGGTCTGAATTCCCCCCTGATTCGTTCGCATGCCTTCGGCATTGTCTGATAACACTCCCATTGTTTGATAGCATTGGAATGCGCACACAAACACACACGCAAACATTAGCAAACACACACGGATGCGTTTGGGCACGCAGTCGCAAACACACACTGCTGCTGTAGGAGGGGGACAAGTGTCAGCTGGAGGCACAGAAAGATAGGCCGCCCCCGCTACACAGTTAATCTTAATGAAAAACGAGGCTGCCTCCAGACTGGGTACTTTGGCTGACATCCATTGATGTTCTTTCCTCAATGTATTTTTTTATTTTTATATATCTACTGTGATACTTTATATTGCATCGCAAAGCTTAAATTCTAAAAAAAAAAAAAAAAAAAAGCATGATTCATTATTTCATTTAATTGTGTGTAGTAAGTCACCGATACAGTGTGTACTGACAACATCTTTGAATTAGCTACATGTGTGTTCAATAATGACTGAAATAGTGATTTTTTTAATATACTGTGTGTAAAGGTTTGTCTTCACAAACAAATTTTAGTTTGATGAAACAGACAAAAGTTTAAAAAATATGAACAGTGGCAACAACAAGTTTACTACTTTGCATACTAAATGACTTATTTGCCTAAATACAGCAAAACAGTCACTTGCAATTAGTTTTAACAGCCTACCTGATTTATTGCTTTAGCACTTCAGAGTATTTTACATTATAAACAATTACGCCACACTACGGTATACCTCATTGCAGGAAACTTGATCATTTTTATTGTGCATTTCTGTTTATTCACCTTAAATGTTGACGTTGGGAGTGTTTTGAGGATTTAATTGCTATGAATATTAATGTGGATTACTTCAGCCTTGTTCAAAACCAACTGTTCTGGCTGTTGTTCTCCGATAAAGAAAATATTTAATGGAGGCAAAGTTGTTGTTTTTTTAGGTGAATTAAAAATGGGCTGCATGGTGGCACTCCCGCCTCACAGCACGATGGTCGTGGGTTCAAACCCAGGTGGGTCCTCTCTGTATGGAGTTTGCATGTTTCCTTCTGCAGTCAAAAAGCATGAAGATCAACTTGTGATGCCTAAAATGTCTATAGATGTGAATGTGTGTTGTTTTCTGTCTCTGTGTGTTCGCCCTGCAATAGAATGGTGTCCAGTCCAGGGTGTACCCCACCTTAACTCGATGTCTGTTGGGATCTGTTGGCCCCAAGCGTCCCTGTGACCCTTAAATGGAAAAAGCTGCATAGTGAATATGTGAGTGTGTAAGTGAGTGTGTGAATTAAAAATTAGGGATTGGAATAAATTGTTTGCTCCAAGTTCCTCCTTTGCAACTGCTACAGCCCAGTCCAGTCTATTTGATACACTGTAGAGTATGAAACTAAAATTAGTTGAACTGCATTCAATAAACAATGCACTGTTTATTGAATAAACAATGTATTGTTTATTGAATAATGATAAAAAACAAGGTTCTTGTCACACACGGTTTAGCTCTCTTATGTCCCAAACAACAGACTTTTGGAAGTGATTCACAAAGTAGGTTTATGTAGCCATTAATAAATAAAGTAACAACGAAGGTAGCATTACAGTGACCTTGTAAGTCAGGAATAGCAGCTGGAGATCAGTGATCACTGCTGTGGGAGCTCATGCAATCATTTATTCTTACAAATAACATGTCAAAAAGTTCTTCCTCTGAAGAAATCCATCATGCATTTCACTTCCAGTTTAAACAACAAAAAAAAAACCCATAACAAACAGCTGACCCAGAAGATATTTACCAGTGCGGCGAGAGTGCAACGCAAGCTGAATTGGTTTGCACTCTTACTGTAAACAACTGCCTAGAGCCGAGGCCTGACCTCTTGCGCCTGTCAAATGTTGAACTTGGTGCTGTGACTTCCAATTTACTCGTCTCATTGTTGCAGCAGTGTGTGTGCGTGTGTGGGGACGGGGCATTGTCATAACTGGTCTACAGCCAGACATGGAGCACAGCAAAAGTGTCTTGTCCCTCTAGGAAGTAGCACTGGCATGTTTTCTTTTGTTTTTTTCTCCATCTCTTTCATATTTTTCTGGGTGCGATGTTGAACTTGACTGTGCATCAGTATGTCAAGGGGTTTTTGCTTTTATCCAATGAATAGCTAATGGCTTTGACAATTAATTAGGTGCTTACACTTTTCTTCGTCATTCATTTGTGTAAAATAATCATGTGTCCAGTAACAAGTTCATGGGAAAACTTTTAATCACAGGAAAGTTGTGTCCTGCCTAATTCAGTTATAATCATGTAAAAATGTATTTGCTGATGGCTCAGCGCCTAAAGTAGATGAAATTTAACCTTATGAATTATCTTTTTTTCTACCATTTTGCCATCATCCCTTCTTTGGCCGCCCAGTACGTGGAACTGGGACGTAATCGGAGAACAAGAGCTAGGAGCAGCGTTTCTTGTGAGGGTGACTTTATTGAATGCTGTGAAGCAGAACAAACAGAACACATGACATGTGAATCGAGGCCCTTTTATTACACATAGAAAAGTAAGTGACGAGACGATGTTACCGACTTACTAAGCGGTGGAGCTTCCTGAGAACTAGATAAAACCCTGCGCAGTAATTCATGTCCAAGGGGATGATTTAAATGGCGGCCCAACAGGGGATATACTTTCATCTGCAAGCTGATTATCCCTATGCAGTTTCTTTTGTGTCAGCATATACATAGAGAGGAAACAAGAGGTAATCTACAGGCACATATATACACACACACGGTTCTCCAGATGTTGAGTCAGTGGATGTTTCTAATTGGATGCTACCTGATTAAAATCACTGGTTTTATGATCGGGGGTATTCATGAGGAGCTTTGGTGGAGAGGTTTTTGAAATGTTATCGTGCTACGGCAAAAAAGATTCTTGGTCTATCAAATCACCCCCCTCGCAGACTCTCATCACTTTATCAGAAATGCTCTGAAGTATACCACCTTTCAAGTCATCAAACATGCTTGTATAAGCCAGGAGCCCGAGCTACGCACTGCTTGCGTGTGTCCCTGTGTTGTGTATGCCTGCGCAAGTGCAGTGTGAAAGTTGCAGGTCCAAAGCAATTATGTGCCACACACAAGCCTTTTGTTACACGACGACAAACCAATTTCCTGACTCTATGGCAGCCAAGTGACTCATCACTTTACTTATTCAGACTCCTTAGCATACAAGTAACACATAGGGGCCTTTGAAAGCAATATTTCTTATCTAAATAAATCAATAACTGCCTTGCAAGATCGCTGAATTCTCAGTTTCTCTAACCGGCTGCGCTTCAAATAGCAGGTGATCAAAATACTGAGGCCAACCGGCTTCATAATGCCAGGATTGTTGTTCACTGGACTAAATTGAAAGGTTCCATTAAACAGAGGGCGCCTCATCAGGTCTGAATAATAATGATATTGGTGCCCATCTCATAATAAGGCCTGGCTTTATGTGGTAGACAGCTTGAGCTGCCTGGGCTGAAATTGAATTTGGTTCATTTCCTTTGGCTGTCTAATTCTTTTGTGCACTCCTCCTCTGCCTAGCATTGATTGTTCCCCAAGATAGTTTGTGCACCTAGGCTAAACTCTGTTCATGAGAGCAAACGCAAACACACGCACGCACGCACACACACACACACGCAGGCATGCACGCACGCAAATACACACACATCTGTGCTCACAAAAAATACACAACTACTCATTGGAGCTAAAAGAAAAAAACTGACTACATTACATATTTAAATGAGTTTTTTGCCTTTGTTAACTTCATATTCAGGCATGAATTAGAAGACACTTTGGGAGACTAAACTGAGTGACTGAGACTGAGCTGAATAAGTTCTCATGTGGCTGATGTGCTTTGAGAGAAAATGCTCGGTGCATGACTGGACTGGCCTCATGCCTTTGACCTCACCTTTCTGATCAAACCTTCTGATCGAAATGGCATGAACAGAAGCGAATGCTCTCCATCTCATTACCAGCACTTTTTAACTAATGTAAGCAGCAGGCTGCATGGAGTGAAACCTCACTCACCGCACTCTGTCCATGTGTCCTGCTCTTGACTTTGTCCGAGTATATTTCAGCATATGCTGTGGGCAGGACCCGTTTGCTGTCATCGTTTCAGTGTTGGACCCACGTATTTTAGATAATTAGGCATTGTTGGGTGTGATTCAGGCTCTGACCATCAGTCATGGCAGTTTTGTCCAACCGCTGGGAGATTTTTAGTGCCAGTAATCCTTTCTCTTTTTTCCTAACACAGCTGCTCTGGCATTTGCCCCCAGATTAGCACTGATGTCAATAATGATCACACTGTGCAGAAAAAGCATCCATGATAGTCCAGCCAAGTCTTTAGTACGAGTATGTTTAGCATGTCTCAAAGGATGGAGGCAATCTATATTTGGAAAGAACAACGGACTCACATCTTCTAATAACTAGGTAAATGTTATGAAAGGTTTTAAACAGCAATAACTGGACACACATTGGTTGACATCAACAAGGGTAACCGAGTTACCAAATGAAAAACTAAAGAAAAGCTTGATTAAAATTCAGCACTAAAATTGTATCAATGATCTTTGTCGCACTACAATCCAGCCAAACGGACATTTGTGCGACAAGTCCTTGTGCCGGCTTTATACAAAATCCTTATCATTTATTGATGTGGCAGGAGGTGAAAGGGAACGGCAGCAGATTCCCACATTAATTGGGTCATACCTGAAGTGCGGGGAAGGAATTTGTGGTGAAATCCCATACTCCAGAGAGTGTGTGCTAAGTTCAGATAAGCCTCCACTGCATGGATTCTCCATCTTATCTCGAGCCAGCAATAGGGCTGTGAGATTGAATAATCTGGGGAAGGTTGAGGAGCAATAGTTCAGGCATCCGTGGGCTCTTAAAAGCAATTTGACAATGCTTCCACACTCTAATAAGTGTGGCAGCCCGTCTGTTAGCGGAGAATGCCAAAATAAGAAGCTTCTACTTGCCATCCTCACACTTGCAAGTATATGAAACAAAAAGGAAAGCAATGGCCATTTGGAGGAAGCCTGCCAGCCCCAGCATCAATCAATTTATTTATCGTTATGCACGTATAATAACTTCCACACACATACATATACATATTCTTCTCATTCCAAGTCAAAGTATCTTATCACAACTGAAATAGGAGAGCCAAAAAAAGATTTCTTAATATTTAGACGTCATTTCGAGAGTTCCATTTGTTACAATTTGATCTGCACTGATCTGCACTTGATCGAAAAGTTGCAAGGAATTATTCTCTCCAAATATAAGATTTATATCTCAAATTTGGCAAGCCATTTTTGTGGTGAACACATGAATCATCTTTTTCAACAGTTTTATTTGTGACTTTTGTCAAATTATAGCCTAAAAGTTACATGCGCCCACTGTAGATGAGCTGTTTTGGGTCTCAGAGCTTTATTGGACACGCAAAATGTAGAAAATGGCAAAAACGGATCTTCATAGGTTCATAACTGTCCTCTTCATGCTCACTGAAGTGTACAATCTGCCAGTTCAAGAAAGAAGGCAGAAGAAAGAGGAAAAATTGAGACTGTAATCTTTTTTTTTTTTTAAATGTAAAGATTAGAGATTGTCGGAGAGTAAGAGGCTATGAAGTGTGAGCGAAGGAGCGGAAATTGAACCTCACTGCCACAGCACCAGTCAATCAGATAAATAACGGTATAATCGAGTTTTGCCTCTCGCATGCATAATTCATCCTACATTTAGCTTTATAACACTTTTTTTCTCTTCCCCTTTCAGTGTGACTTTACTGCTTAGGACAAATTGTTGTGGAATTAAGTACATGATGGGAATTAATTTTCCTTCTGTCAACCATGCCACAGGTTTTAGCCCAGAGGAATATCACAGCGGTCCTGTGAAAGACAGAGAGAGGAATTCCTTCTGCACAAATCACCTTTCAACGCGGATTGCGTCGATACTTGACTTGGCTAAATGGATTACTCTTCACAAGGATCAAGATCATAAATGCATTATTCGAAGAAGAAGCCTTTCCTCACATGCTGAGAATTATATTACAGTTTGAGTGCAATCAGCATTATAAACTTTTTTCCCCTGGAAGACCCTTGGGAATAACACGTCACGACTCCACCGTTTTTGAGCATTAGTTCAACATACAGTTGCCGCGCAGTATTTCACTTTCCGCCTTTGCATTCTTTACACTCCTGATAACAAATGATTATTTTTAAGACGTCCCAATGCTGATGGATGGCACATCACAAACCAGCCAGATACTATTGATATATTGAGCCAGTGGGAGGTGCATGAGAGTCACCTGGGTGGAGAAAAATAGAGTGTTTTCTTCTGGCTCCACAGTCCTTGGCAGGTGTAGAGGCAGCTCACTCACAACTCCACGGACCGCCTGCTGCCAAATCTGATTTAGTGCAGGGAAATATTTTCTCCCTGAGACCCTGCCTTCGGTTTAGAAGGCCAGGCCACATGTTGTGAAACGAAGTAGGCCGCCAAACTAAACGGGTTGTCATTTGCCCACACTGCGTAGCTATTGATTTACTGCTCCTTGCTGCTGGTTTCCTGGAGGGGACTGCGAGCTCGAGAAAAAAAATGCCTGCATGCTCCATCAAAAGAAAGGTTCCTGCAGGCCAGACCTCCCATAAGGCTCAACCACCAGCATTTGGCACCATCAGGGGTCGAATAACTGATCAGCTAATACACAAGTGAAGACATTAATTGAACATGTGGATGAGAAATGCCTCAGTCGCTATTGTTTGCTGTACTGTACTACACTAAGTTAAAAGACCACATTGATACATTTAGGGTCAGCAGTCTTTTTCCTGTATCAGCTTGGCCAGGAAACAACACTTGCTGGAATCCCTTCGATGTACCAGTGTCTGTACAGCTTTTAAGAAATTACAGTGAATTTACAAGACTTTTCATTGAACTATTCAAGGTAGTTCCCAATTTAATTCAATTAGTCTTTTTTAGTCTCTGCAGACAAATGTGTCTTTTGCATTCAAACTGCTCTATCAGACTGAGACTCGGCCGAAATGATCGTGCTCCAAGACCAGTATACATTCCAAAATAGGAGTAGTGTCTCACCAGAAAAAAAGCATGACCACTGAAGAAACACTTCGCAAACTCCTCTCCAGTCTAGACTCTCTTGCAGTGTGGTGATAGTGGCAACAACTGAGCCACAATCATTTAAGGTGTAGAGCTTTGATGTAATCTTGCTCAGACATTGCCGCGATTTGAGCATCCAGCAAACAAAGTACAATGGGAGTTAATAGATCCCCACCAGATCTCATTCACTGACATTCTAGCTTGAAACAAGTGATAAAAATCGCATTGAAATGGCAGGGTTTTTTTTTTTTTACTTCATCCACACATATCTGCAGGAGTCTCATATGTGGGAGTCCCTGATTCATTGCTCTAAGTTGACATTTCACAGAGATAAACACATGCAGATGCTCACTTTTTTTCTGCGCACTTTCACAGAAAACTTCACATCTTGCTACTGGTATATTAGGTAAAAACGGTGAGGCAAAAGATGTGCAGCATGCAATGCATCAAATTTAAATGACAGTGTTCTTGTACGCTGTTTTTCCAACCAGGTAACCTTTTAAATTTCACTTGTGTAAACAAGTGTTTTTTCAAACAGCTTCAGTTTTGTTTTTTGAACCCTCCTGCTGGAACACTACGTCGTCTCCAAAAAGCTGGCCCAAAAATATGGTCCAAAACAAAAAAAAGAAATACTTCCAACAAATTTGGCGCTGCGTGGCTTTAAAACAAACAAATTGAGATACTGTTGCACTTCAATTATTCCAAAACAAGATCATAAGGCAACATTAATACAATCTATGTGTGTGATTAGTGCTGGTGGTCGAGGTGCAGACTGGCTGCACACTGCATATGATCAACCCTATTACATGCTGCCAGAGCTGGTTATGGAAATAGACTTATAACAGTGCTACCTGATGTTGCTGCCCACTGAGACAGAGGGGAAATCACATTCATTTACCAGCCTCCAATTAGTGCTGGGCCCGCATCATCATCAATTCACATACTAATTGTCCCGTGTGGCTTGCACGGTATACCGCCATCTGTGCCGGCCTTCTAAATCTTGAGCTGATAGTTATTTTTAGAGTTCACAGAAAAGCTGAGGGAAGACAGTTCCACATGTATATATTTGCTTTATATGAATTAACCCATTAAGACCTAAGGCAATGCTCAGTTGGTTTGCCCTTAAAAGTTTCAGACAACCTGATTTTGGGAATTTTGGAAAATCACAAGAGTTGTAGGAGTGGAAAAATGAATTCAAGGGTTATGAATGGCTGAACAAAAAGTCTGCTTAGACATTAATTTGTAGCATCACAACAGAGCAGGTTTCAATTAAAACATCAGTTTACAAATGATTAAACATTGTCTTTCAATGGGTTTTTTTTGTTTTTTTTTTTTACTGTAAGCCACAGCTCCCTTTCTTTTTCCCATACTCTTTACATAGTAGATGGTCATTTAATTTAAAAGAAAAAAAAAATTATAGGAGTGTGTGCGACCTCCGGTGTGTTGTATTGGAGAATAAAATAGAATTTTTTTCATCATAAAAGACCAGTAAACAAAGTTTGCAGGCTCTAAAAGAAAATCAAAGAGCAAGAGCCTTTCTCTGTTTCAGTCGTTTTTGTGATCAAAAACCAAACCACACAAACTCCATCACAGCAAAGGTCAATTTTTCAACCAACTGTAGCCTCAGCAGACCAGAACATAAAGCCACCAGACACAAGTTGACTTTCAATCTCTAAAGTGTTTCAAAGAGCAGTGAAGACAAAAAAAACAAAACAAACTCCACAAACCGAAGCTGGAACAAACAGGAGAGTGGAAACTGAAAGACCAAATGACAACAATTCATCAAAACTTGGTCAGTATGAATGGGAAAACATTCAATTAGCCAAAGTCCAAAACTTCGTCAAAGTTGTTTGTTTGTTGTTTTTTTTTTTTATTTCTTCATTGAGTGTACCCTGATGTAAACATGAGTTAATGGCTTTCTGCAAATTTGTCTGGAGAAGAATGAGTTTTCTGTAAGAAAAACCTGTAAGGAAACCGGACTCTGTCGGTTTATGCAGGCTACGCTGTCACCGGTCATAAAGAAAGACAGGGTCTTTCAAACGTTAAGTCTGGGTGAACTGCTGTACTCAAGTGAAAGGTCTCTGTTGTGAACTAAAAATGTATGTTGGTAGAGAAAAATGCTGCAGAGATGTGGTTTGTAACAGATCTTCAAGAGTTAAACTGATAATTGATCATCAGATTCATCATCTTCAACACAATTTTGACTGTATATTGGCTTGCCGAATCAATCATGTTGACAAGCAGTTAACATTTTACAAGGAAAGGCTTTCACTGTAAAGTCTTAAACATTTTATGAGGTTCAATCAATGCCAGAGTGTGGAGATCTCCCGATGAGTACAGCTTGAGTGCATAAATACGACTAGCTGATGCTAAATCAGCATACAGTATAACCATAAACTACAATATTCTTTCATGCTGAAATATAAAAAGGTCAATTTTGCAGCCAGCAAAGATGCTTTTCAATTTTAGAATATGATTAAATTCAAGATGGCTACCACTTTATTCCTCTGCTCAGAGGCCTGATGCAATCTATCAAAAATCACCAAAATATGGGGCCATCCAGCTGGAATCAAATCATCGCTGCATGCAATGCATTGATGGAATCTCAGCCTTTTTGAAAGTTCGACAATGTGGCATTTTGTGATCACGGACAAGGTTCTGGGAGCACTGCTTGTTCGGTAACAGGGCAGACATTTGTTTTTTCTATTATTTTGTGAGCTATTTAAATTAAGATGTAAATGTCCACCAAACAGCAGAGGAACTGTCACAGACCAAAAATTCCCTCAACTTCATGTAAAGCTTAAACACTGAAATACAGAATCCAGCCACAAAACATGCAAAAAACAATTTGTTTTTACCCAAGAAGATGACATTTGCCAAAGGAGATTTATTTTGAAGCATCAAGATGCTCAGACCTTAAACTTCAGAAATCTCAACAGAATGAACTGAAAGGTTGGACAGATCTTTGGTAACCAAAAAACCCAACTAAAAATAGGCATCTGAAAGTAACTGCATGTTTATCTCTATTTGTTTAAGACTTAAACATTTCTATTTTATTTAACTTTACAGTATAAAGCCAGTATGATTTTTGTCTAACATAATCAACAGTGTAGTTATTGGTTGATGAGAATGGTGAGTAAGGGTAAATGACACACTACTTTTTTTTTTTTAAAGTGTGTTCTGTTCGCTTCTTTTAAATCATGAGTATCCATTTGAAATGTGTCTTGTGAATTCATCAATACCAATCTCATATTATCGTGCATTTCCATGGAAGGAACAAACAAATAAATAAAAAAACTGAAGGCTGAACAGATTGAAATGAAGCTGCATCCGGTCCCAAAGGTGCTATCAAGAGACCAACTTCCTCCTGCAGTTCTCCTCGCCCCAGCGTTTCATAGAGCTGATTTTGAGGAGTGTATGCCCGAGCCCGTGTGTATGTTCCAAGATGTCGGCAGTCAAGTGTGTTTTCTGATAACACATTTCGACCTGGCACCGAGTCCGATCACGCACCCCATCTAATCCCTTGGCTGGCTGCAAAGTAAAATGATTCAATACTTCCAATAAGCTTTTCTCTTTCTTTTCATTTCTTTCATTTGAAGCTGGTTGTGTACTGCCATCTTGGGTCAGTCAACCCCATTTCAAGTGGCTCCCCTTCAATCTATACTGCGAATTTCCTCTGCGGTTTCTCTTTTCAAAAAGTCAGGGACCCTGGGCATTAGGGTTTCACAAAAACACAAAAGAGAATAAATCCATCACGATATCGCAGTTCATTGTGTCAAAGAGGATTATTTACAATAATACCGAGGCATTGTTACATCTAGATTGTTGTTTCAAGATACTGGCCTCTGTGTCACGAGAAGGGATTAGTTCACTTTGCAGAGCTTCCGACGAAGAGTCCAGAAACATTCAAATATTACCTAATTCATCAGGTTAGTGCAAGTGCAATGCATTATTAAATGCATAATGAAAGAGGGAGGAGATCTCTCACTTTCCTAGCACATGGCTTTGAACCATGAACATTAGTGAGAAGGGACAGACAATAAAACCGGACATTAAAAATGTCATCTTCCACTCAGGCTCTACAGACAGGCATTAAACCAATAAGCACAAATGTCTGAAGGATAATGCTCACATTAGGGCTTGATTCATTCACTGTCCCTATTCATAGCTCTCTGTGAAATAGCAAAGTGAATATTACTGTGTGTGCATTACATCCCGCTCCAATGGAATCCTTTCTACTGAGAGCAAATGCACAGCATAGATCACCACAACAAAAAGCTTATAGGAACGGCCCTGATTAGCCTCATGATTATCCTCTATTCACATCAAAGCGATTAGTCCTCTAACATGAATGGCACAGTTAACCTTGGTGCATTTGTGAATCATTTCCAGGATGTTGAGCTTTTTGAATATGTTTTTGTGCACCATGTGAGAACGGAAATGTAACATAGCCATGTGGCGAGGGGTGAGCATGGATATCATATGTATTGATTTTCTATCTGACAAAAGTGTGGGCTGGAGACATGGTCATGCCTGTGATGTTCATCACTACTCAAAGACAATTATGGAGTGAGAACTTAAGGGTAGCAGAGGGTAATCCTTTTACTAGGCTCCCTCTGGGCTTTCTAGTAGGTTGCCTGATTCAGGATATTGACTCCAACCACTCTTGTCTGGCCCCAAAATTACCTATTGATTTACCCTTCTGACAGTTGTTAGTTGGAAACTTAATCACAGCGACCTACATTGTCATATCAAGCACATTGTTGTTCAGCACAAGCGGCTGGTTCCCCTTTTATGTCAGAGCTGCGAGTATTGCTTCTACTGTATCACAAGCATGGAAAATCAATACACACAGTATATCAGCTCTATTTTGCGTACAGACTCCTCTCTGTATACAGATGTTGTGTATTGATCTTTTTGAAAAAGAAACTGGTATTTTTTTTTAAATTTGTAATGATATCATCCAAACGATGCCAAACTTTTCAAATCCCTGCCGAGTAAGTCTTTCCTAGTTTTTCCATATCAAAGGACTGCAAAAGTTGCAAGTTTTACAAATACAGATCAACAGCAGCAAACTGCATCATGGTGAAAAACATATGGATAGAGAGCAAAAAGGATGCCCTGTGAAATTCTGTGGAAGATTGAGTCAATATTGTTCACTGTATAATGACAATTCTTGAAATCTTCATAGCACAGAAAGGAGGTGTGATCCATTCTTCCCCCACATGAACCTCAACACCACATTCAACGTTGTACCACAGTTATAACGAAAAAGTTGAGAAAGCTAACTTTCTTCTGGGTTTATTGTAACCTCTAGTGGTCACAGTAATTATGATGGGAGTTTTTAGAGGTGGTCAGATAATTGGCAGGAGAAAAATTTTGTATCGTGAGGTCAAATAGCCCAATCACAAAACTTTCACCGAGCAGAACACTGTGCTCATGAAAAACCCGAGGGCCAGTACTGACCTTTCACAAGTTTTCATAATGAATTTCAACAGCTATTTCGACTCAAACTCTGATTCTTTCCTGAACTGGCCCAAGTGATTTTTGTGCCCAGATTGCAGACGTTTCACAAGGTTAGCCAAACATTTATCGATGCAACTACAACTGGTAGTTAGCAACAATTAAAAGGCCTGTTCTTTTAGTTAGGTGTGAGGATGTATTGTTTATACAGTGATATTCACTGGAAGGTGTGATGGCTTTCACTGTCATTTCTTTTCAATGAAATATAAGGAAAAAAACGAAAAGGGCCAAAATGCAATAAAATACCATGTGCAATATGTACAATGCATTTAGGGCTTCAGGGCTATCACTTCAGATGTAATTACAAAAAACATTGAAAAAGCAAGAAAATGATCCATATTTCCGAAAACAATCACGGTATTTAAAAACTCACTTTAGTGTTATTCAGTTGTGGTCAACTTAGTTAAAAATGTCTTCTGGCTTTGTCTAATAAAGACTTTGGTTATCTGTAGCTCACCACTGTGTCTTCATGAAAAGGAGTAACAGGAACTATTCAGTGATCAGTGTTCAAGTGAATGAGTAACTCACCTCCCTCATTTCAAGGTATATACACTAAATGTGACAGATGTGACACATGTGATTGCTACAGAAAGTTAACATATGCACATTATCATCCCAAGAAGAAAAAAGGTCATTTTACCCACCAGAGCATTAAAGATTCATATTGTTTTGCCATTTCATGCAGTAAGACATCTGAGCAAGTTATGATGTGCCCAAATGTATGTTTTCTCTCTCTGCTGGATCTTGGGGGGGGTTGGTTTGTTTTTTTTTTTATGTCCATTACCGCAGGCATTAGTGGGGTAGTGTTTGCTCTCTGCACTGAAGCTTTTGTGGTGTAATAAACTGTTAATTTTTTATTCTATCTGACAGAATACCATTAAATTGTGCTATGAAGGAAGAATTGGCAATAAAACCAGGGCTTTCTTATAATAATCTGCCGCACAAGTTTGGCAATAATAATTATAATACCATTGGGAGGTAAAGTCGAACACAAATGTCTGTGGTGATCCCGTGGGGGGGCACCAAGGATGTGGGATTAACATGACATTGTGCACAATGAAATTTAGAGTCTCTGAAATGGAAGAAATGACCGAGAAGTCTGGACAGGAATGCATCCATTCTGAAAAATATTTTTCTGTTTCATAATTTAGGTTTGCGGTTGCAAATCTACACTGAAACTACACAATGATGCGACATCAGGCTGGCTCGTTTCCAACATTTACTCTTGTTGCAGAAAGAGGCTTCAGCCAGCCTGGGAGGTACAGAGTGAAATGAAAAGCTAGTTTAGAGATGATATCTGTCCATCTCCAACCATGGAGATTACAGCCGTGACAGCTGTTGTGGCAAACGGCTTACAGCTTATAGAAGTACCTGCAAAGCGATGGCCACGATAAAATAAATTACCTGTGTGACGGCTGACGGCTTAAGAACACTGGCTCATTTCATTTTATTTTTTTCCTTTTCCTAACAGGACTATTATCTGATTTTGTTTGGGCGAAACTGATAAAGGTTTAAGGTTTTAAAACTAATGCATTTCTCATTTTGTACCCAATTATAAGATTATGACTCATGTTTTCAGGCTGAAAATTATCCAAGCTTTTGACTAATCCTCCAGGTTACACCACAGTGGACATGTCCCTTCAACTTTATGAGCAGGTTTTGATTTCATATTGTCTTGTCTGTCGCTCTGATGGCTGCAACAGGAGACAAGAGGCCAAATTCTTGGTTGGGCATCATAATCTCTAATGTGACCATACGGCTGCGATGGTGCTCTGTGCAGTGCTCCATTCCTCGCTTTGCACACTCAGCCTGTGGAGATGAGGTTTAAAGGAAAGGCCTTATCAGTGTCCCCCAGGTCCTACACCTCCACTGGAGTCTGTATCCTCGGGGGCTAAGGCAGGGGGGGAAAAAGATAAAGCTCGGTAGGAGAGGGAGGAGAGATAGGTAGCAGAAAAAAAGTAAAAGGGAAACAAGGAGTTGTGAGAGGAAGGAAACACTCAAAAATAGAAACAGACAAAAACAGAGAAGTGTTATATGAGAGTGGGAGTGAAACAGTGTCAAGACGGAAAACAAAACGCGAGTAGCACGTTTAGCACTCAGGCAACAATGAGTGCAGAAGGAAGAGTTCAGGTGCTACCATGAGCGTAGGTCAAAATGCTCAGAGCTCAGAACATGACAGCTGCACCCGAAATACAGGTGTTGACAAGCGTTTAGGACAGGGGTCTGCAACCTCCAGCTCAGGAGCCACATGCAGTTCTTGAGCCCCTCTGTAATGGTTCTTTGTAGCTTTCACATTAAAACATATTTCCATTTAGTGTTAGACATTCAATGTTTGAATGCTGAGGGGTAATCAGTGTTTTGGATTTTTATAATGCTTATGTCTTTCTCTCTCCCCTCTCAAAAAACTATACACTGTCATGATAAAAATAGTAACAAGAGTACATTAAACAATATCTTTGCATCAACATTAAAAAATCATCCAGGAGGAAATTCAACACAGGAGAGCTAAAGGGAAACAGATGCCCCAGCAACAGTATGAACAGATCTTACTGCCACACAGCCCCAAAACACTTTATTCAGAGTACTTTTTTCTTTCTCAATCCTCATCCTGCACTACCGTTTTCACAGTCCACCTGAACAAGCCCAGAAAATGTAACAAACTGTGGCAAGAGAGACCTTGACCGAAAGGGCCCTCACTAAAAATCAATACTCGAGGGGTGAACTTTAATTCAAATTATAAAGACTCGACTTTCAAGGAAATTTACTCATTTGCTACAGAGCAGAATTCCAGTTGATAAAAAAGTGACACAACCTTAAGACTCACAGAGGAAATAGAAGGATACAGACGCAACCAGGGAGTTTACCAAGTCAACATGTTTACCCATTTTCATTCTCATTCTGTGATGTCCTAAAATTTTATCATTTGGAGTAGCATTACCCTTCCACCAACCCCAAGTGTCATTGCAAGCTCAAAGTGTGAATTGCGACAGGGCTGTCACTATTTACTGGTGACAGGTTTATGTCTACCCAACATATATTGCAGCTACAAATCAGTTAATTGACTAATTCATCAACATATTTTTTTAGTCATCACTGTTAGAAAAGAAATGAAAAAAGGCTTGATACTTTCGCAGATCAAAGAAATGAACACAGTCCTGAGCTCATGCACAGAGCAAAAAAAAAAAAAAAAAAAAATCCGGAGACCTACATGCCAACCACGGTGATGTGACAATTATAACGTGGGGAGGCTGGAACAGTGGAAAGCCCTCCAGCCTTTTGAGTGAATCAGAGGTAATATGGGTCGCTGTTGGTGCATTCTAATTTAGACAACTCTCCAGGGGCAGATTACCTAGCACAACATGCTCCCACAATGGCAAGACACATTCCTTCAAGTTAGACCTAAAAATAAAAAAAAGTGGCTTTATCATCTGGAGGAGGTCAAGACATCCGAGTGTCGACCGCAGAGGAAGAAAATGAGAGTAGCATCAAGGTCACTCGGCTGAATCAAATTAACAGTACATTTTATTATGAAGGGTATTTTATTGGGATTCCATTTCATTTTCTGTTTTCAGATGAGGTGGCTAGTTTTGCTTATGTATGTAATGCTAACTTTCTCTAAGTAGTATTACTTTAGCCAAAACTGAGGCCCTGATTTAATCTTTTTAGCCATAAACATAATCCCCCTCACTCCCTTTATGGTCATCAAAAAATATAACATTTGGTTTTGTGGATGTACAAGTTCCAATAACTGAGATTCATTGAAAAAGATATCTCCAGTTGGCAGACTGCCCCTTTAAAACCACATTAAGTTGTTTTGAATGCAACGTTCTTCCTGTCATAGTACAAGGTCTAACTGTGATCTTGTATTTAAAAAGGTTCACGTATTAGCCTGAACAAATCACATTTTATCTTTTAAAATTGTTAGGTTCCAATTGCAAAAGCTCAGGCCACATCCAAGAATGACCCGAAACCTAGAAAGACTCAGCAGACAGCACATAAATAATGGAGAAAACACTTGAGCAAACAACTAAGGACTACAAACCGGAGATCTGACAGCGAATGTCACAGGTTCTTGCACCAAAACCAACATGAATAGCATGAAGAAGCTTGCACCAATTTGCTCTCAAAACATCCAAAAATAAAGAAAAATCACAGACTGACAAGACTGTAGCTTACAAATGGATAAAAGGAGTGAGTGAACTTAATAAAAATGAGGCCAGCCTCTGGTTAGGTAAACAGTTTATTTACTGGTATGTCTCCCTCAAGCGACAAACGAGTGAACATTAAAGACAACAGTCCCTGGTGGCAGACACAATTATACACAGTGTTTAAAACAAAGTCTCGCAAAACTACTGCCAGCAACTGCCAGAACTACAATGAGTTCAGTTTTATTTCACGACTGTCAAAAACTGAATCAGACTGAAACATACAGCCTGGTGAGTCCAGAAGATCAACAGAAGTACCTGTCCTTTAGCCACAAATTGCCCTTTAAACTCTAACAAGTAAAGCGTGACCTTGAGATTTAACTAATCGATTCAATCTTATGAAACCAAGAAAAAAGGCACCTCTGTATTGTCTCCTTTTTTATTTTCAAACAAGTTTCACAAAACAGTTGTCTCAAAACAAAGAGCTGATGATGCATTTCAGAGGCAGACCTCAGAACCTGAAGCTACACTTCAGACTATACTAAAACATCTGATCCACAGAATCAACATGTCCTTCTCGGCTCTTATGTGAAAAGTTAATCATCGCTCTGTCCAATAAATATGAACTATGCCATCGTTTGAAAGACACATGATGAGATTGTAAAGTACAGAGAGAATAGTGGTGCCTTTTACTTTCCCCACACTGGATTTAAATCACTTATAAGAACACCAAATGTGAGGAAAAGCACACAGAGAGTGGACTAAATGGTACTGTTTCAAGATATTATTAAAAGGTTTTGATCTAAGTTTAAAAGCTTTTCCATTAAACTGGAGTTCTTTAAAATGCAAGGCAGCAATTTTTCATCTCACATGTGTCGTTATGAACAAATTCATTTGAAGCTGCACACGAGATTAGTATTGCAGACCGGAAAATTCCATTTTAGAGGATGTTTATATTTACCCTAGCGTTCAGAAGTATGAAGGGTTTTTCCTTCTTTTCTTTTTTTTTTAAATAATGTCACATCTCATAAACAGCTAGAGGCGAAGGTGACTTTCAGAAAACTTGGCAACATCCCATAATCAAAAGCTTTCATGATGAAGCAAAGCTGCCTTTTAAAAAGAGGCTCTCAGGGCAGGAAAGACCCAATGAGGGATGTGTCCTCGACGTTGGGCGGGAACTGTTTGTTCAAACTGCCATTAGGCTACATTGTTGGGGACATATTGCGGTCATTTATTTCAAACTTGTGACAGCGTCCATTCAATTAAAGGAGACGCCTAACGTCTTGTGAAAGGAAGTGGAACAAAAAAGCACATCATGATCCAGGGCCGGCACTTACCCTCTAAAATCTCAGTGGAGTCATATTTCAGAGTATCATTTTGTGGGGTAGCAGTCGTCGTCTCGGAGGCTGCTGAAGGCATTTCTTGAAAAGGGTGACACTCCAGTAATGTCCTCTGCACTTTAAACTGCAATATTGATCGGATGCAGTTCCTTATTTGCACGCTCGCCCTAAATTAAGGCACCCTCTGCTCTTTCACAGATGAATAAGTGGAACAGTGATGTGTGGTGACGCTTACATGCATTTATCTACATCGAGAAAAAATGTGGACCACGGTCCAG
The DNA here is from genome assembly GCA_032164315.1 of Malacoctenus gilli. Taxonomy (NCBI): domain Eukaryota; kingdom Metazoa; phylum Chordata; class Actinopteri; order Blenniiformes; family Labrisomidae; genus Malacoctenus; species Malacoctenus gilli. The sequence continues at coordinate 7,033,873 of JASSRZ010000007.1, forward strand.
CACCACTTAGATTAAACAATGACTTAACTTTAACTTTGAGAATTGTTCTGCCCTGTTTTTTCAGCACGGGACATTAAAAAACAGCCAGACACCCACTCATACTCAAAAATAAATCTGTCCAGTTAAAGGGAGCCATTGACATCTTGCCGTCATATTCCCTTGAAATGACAAGTAGGCACCGTGACACATCAAAGTGGTGCAGCAGGTGAGCCGAATCATTAGATTAGGCAGATTTATGGCTTCATGAAACTTGTTATTACCCACGGCGCGCTCCACTGATGTTTAGCCTGATGTCTTTATGAGGGGGCCGTTGTTCACCTTGCCCTGACAGACACAATGTGATGATTAGAATCCAGGAGACTCCATTTGGCTCACTCCTCAAAAGTCAGACAAGTCCGTCTCACTGCTCAGGAACAAGTTCGGTTGAGGTGAACTTTAACACAAAGACAACAGGTTTCATTTCCCTAAAAGATTGTGTCAGCCTCTCTGTTCTGACTGTTTGTTGTGCCAAAGTCAGAACAAAGCTTTATTGGGTGGCTTGCATTAAATCACATTCACAAAGGAAAAATAAGATCATACAGGTGTGACACAAAGAAAAAATAACCTCCAGAAAGAAAGTTCTTTCATACCAAAAGTCCATTTTTGCAATGGACCTTTCTTATCAAGAGACAAAATGCGCCAGAACTTCTGAATTTGCAGTCAATGGGTACTTGAGAAAAAGTGTGAAAACTTTTGACACGCCAGGTAACACAGTGGATTCCGTTGATTTGAAATGAGTCACAATACTTTATGTCATTCATGGACCAAAAGAAATCAATGACTTTAAATAGCCTTTATGCCATGTTTTCAGGTTTGTATCTTCATTCACAGGTATAATCTTTTTTTTTGATTACTAATGTTTATATTTCAATACAAGCCCTTGATACATTTGAGAATCAAATCAAATATGGCATGTCACTTTTGTGTTTTTATTAAGAGATATTTGAAGGTAAAAGCATCTAAACTGTGATCTCAAGCAAACAAAAAGCCTGAGAATCAAAGCTCCCTTTAGCTGTTTGAATGACAAGTATAAACAAACTGTATAATGATATGGTGATGGTTTTGTGGCTCTTTGCTGACAAGCCTCAAGCTATAAATGATAAGCATCAAACCCCCCCCACCTTCATCTCAGTGAAAGACTCGTCTCGAAATGGTGCCGATATGAGACAGATGTTTTCACCTTCTTTGTGCAGTATGGCTAGTTAATCTATTAGAGGAGCTCATGCCTATGGGTTTTTGTTCTGCTCACAGAGGCTCAACGGATGGATCGTTGAGGCTTAATTTAACACTGCAAACAATGGAAAACAGCCGCAAATAACGGCAGCCGTCATGAGCTTATCAGCCTGAGCGGGGATTACAAGGGAAATGAATCATTAACACTATTGCCACTTGAATGCGGCTAAAGCATGATTGGCAGGTTGAAAGCTGGGTGTTAGGAGGGGGGGGAGAAGGAAATGGGTGGAGCTGTGGTCTGATACCCAGTGAAGCGGGTATCATTATCGGATAAGAGCTCCAGGAGGCCTGGCCAAAATGACCCAGTGTGTGTGAGTGGGAGGCAGAACAGAGCACAGGGACGGATGGAAGAAAAAAATTAAAACATGAACAAGGACCCCCATTTTAAAGCGCAAAACCAACTACGCCCAGCTAAATCGGAGATCCGACAACACCCTGTCCACAGTTGAAAAAGCGGCTCTGTCCCTACAACATGCTGACAGCGGGTGTTGAATCGTAATGTTGCCTTCTTCTATTTATAGTTTATTGTGAGGCTTTTTGTATTAACAGAAAGCCTTTGAGATACGCAAGGCATGGAGTGCACCACAGCCTCACCCGTACCTTTCCCAATATGACACCAGGTAGATTTTAATGGTTTTATGGAAAATAGTGCAATGCCATGCTGGTGAAGGGGATTCTGGGTCATGGAGGGATTTGTTAAGTTATTACAGTGTCTGGAGCAAGGCCCTTATCGGCACCTGCCAAGTCTTTGGCGGACCCAGTGGGATTGCACTGACCCTGGTGGAAGTAATGGATATTAGAAAATCTTCCCACTGTGAGGAGGGGGAGGAAAAGATGGGTGAGAGAGCAGGCAAAGGCAGTGAGAGAGGAGAAATGGACAGAACCTCAAGGACACAATAGCTACAATACGGGAGCCCCATAACTGAGCTCCGATCTTCAAATCAAACAATGAAAAATTTCACAGAACAACCGTGGATCTGATGTGATTATCTGACTGAAGAGAAATAATGACTGGGATTTGGACATTATGAGGTCATATTTTAAGGATCACTGTGAATACTGTTTGTGGTGCTAAATATCGATTCTAATAAAAACTTTTACTCATCTATCTTGGTATCTTGACGTAACCTTTTCAAGGAGGGGAAATTATTATGATTTCACTCCTATCAAACTCTCATCACACTTCTTCTGTAATACCGTTTACTATTGACCCTTATATATTTTTTGCACTGCTGCACAGTAAAGTCTTGACAAGTGTCTGACAATCAGTGGGTTCGTTGGTTAACCACAGCTGTCATCACAGCAGCCGTCAGCCTGCTGGTGTGCATCGAAACACTGATCTCTCGAATCAATTTTGTGGTCCAGAGAAACTAAATGAATTTAAATCCTCAATCCCTGCACAAGTCCACTCGCTTTCAACATTTGCCCTCAACCGCATTTATGGATCGCTTCTATACTCTAATCTGCAATGAACGAGTTTTGAGAAAAAGCTCAATAATGTTCACAAGTTGGAGCGACACTATAAAACGTGATGAGCCACAAAAGACTTTAAATGTAGATTAAATGGATCACAAAAACTGGACTTACATCTCATTCTCGAAAGCTACTTATGTGTCCTGATTAAGAACCTTGAAGCCAGAAATCCTACAATAAAAAAGATTAACTCAACAGTTTGAATCAGAGGTTTCTTTTTGCCGAAGTGATGCAATCCTCTGCGCCATCTCTCTCTCTCTCCTCTCTCTCTTTCCGTCTCTGTCGCTCTCTCTCTCGACTTTTGTTTTGCTGAAATACCCAAAAATTACACAACAACGTTGAGGTCATAGATTTGTAACTGCCATGTGTAGATGCCAGTGTCCAAACAATAGCTTTAGGAGTCACAGTGGCTATCATAAAATTTGCATTGATTATCTCCAGTCCAGATGACAACGGAGATCTATTTAACTGACATCAGCTGCAAAATGAGCTCAGCTGGGGCACTCTATTCAAACCCAAATGTGTGACTCAATGCACTCAGCAATACATTTAAACATTAATTGGGTTGTGCCAAAAATATTGTAGCCTATGCTGTGACTTTTATTTGGTTTTGTCATTTTCTATCGAAATTGTTTCAACTTTTAAAAAACACTATTAAAATGCTAGTTCTGGAAAAATAAATTACCAATTAGTGTATAGCAAAGTACGGTATAATTTTTTTATGGTCACGAAGAAACTGAAATTCAAAAAAGGATTCATTTTGTTTTTGTTTAATTTCCAAATATTTCAATTTCCATTTACCTAGCATATTGTAAAGTCAGCTGAAGACGCTCTGCCATCATGAGATGCTGTCCGACTGTGGTACCAGTCAACAATAATGAAGACAGAATGTTCAGCGGTGGCGACGCAACCGCATCTCGCATTACCAGGACAGAGCCTCTCGCAGCGGGGCTGGCTTCCTGACAAGTGCTTTATTACCACAGGTTGTCTCTCCCAAGGTTAAAACCACAAACAATACAACTCATTTGCTTACAAACGCACTTCAGTCATCTACAGCACTGTAAAAAC
>JASSRZ010000007.1:7044943-7082994 GCA_032164315.1 Malacoctenus gilli
GGGAGGCCTGAAAATGGTCCTCCACCAACTGGCCCCACATAGCCTGTCAGAGGATCTGCATCAACAATGACAAAAAAACCCCTAAAATCATGGTGTTGTGACCAACACGAGGTGGAGGGCTGTACAAGGTGCTTCATCTAAAAACTAGTCAGAGTATTGAAAGTGATGTATTTTTTCATTTGTAATTATTATAAACTGGGAAGGATATACTAGAGAAGGATGCTTCGTAAGTGACATTATTTGATACCGTCTGAAGTGTGAGATCTTGCTGGCAACGAGATTTTGTCGATCGAGGTTGCGAGATCAGGATATCTGACGTTCCCTCTTGAGTTATATTCTTCTCAGATACCAATCACTTAAAATTCAGTTTTCACTTCATCACTTCTGGATACTGAAGGCAGACTGACTTGCAAAGGAATGATTGGACATAATGTGTCTGCTGCAACATAAAAAAAAAAAAAGTGAAGGGGTCTGAGTTATTGTCTGAAAGCTCTGTATTCATTGACCTTCTGGTGGATCTCAGCCCTTTATTATCACACACTGCTCTCTGTCAGGTATTTCCAGTCCTAATGAATATGGGGCCACAACAAAAGTATTGACCTTGATGTGCGTCAGCTTGAGAAACCTCTTGACTGTAAATGTGTATTCTATGCAACACAAATAGTTTTATGTGACTACCTACCAGCCAGGAAACTGCAACCGCATGGTGACAAAGCCAGACCGGCTGCAAGATAATAAAGTGAGAATGGTATTATCAATAGTCCATTCATCCTGGAGGAGATAACGTAAGATCAATATTCAGAAAATACAGAAACCTTTTTATATTTCATGGGAAGAGCCAGAGGTTTATTGTCAATACAAGGCGTTTCTTGAAGTCAGAGAAGGATTAGAGGATTAAAGTAACATTGAAGTAACAAAAGATGCAGAAGAAGTGTAATATTTGATGCCTGACATTTCTTTCTCATTATGTTAATGAGTGTGATGGCATCCTAGCAATTTCTTTTCAAATACACAAGCACAGTTTTTACATGGACACCCAGTTTGAGAGGGGTGTCTGGGTTTTCAGGCCAGGAGGGCAAAATCCCCTTGTGAGCATCCTCAAATTAGCACTGTAAAAACAAGATAAGGCCATTTTCTTGGAGTCACCTTCTGTGCTTACTCCACTTCCATTGTCCCTCCACCAATCACTGCTAAGCACAGCTGGCAGCATTTCACGGGCGCCAGTGATTGTCAGAGGGGGGATTGACAGATCCAACATTGCAAAAAAGCGTTATCACAATGGCCTTCTGTTTTGTTTTTTTAGCTTGGTAGTATGAACATATTTTATCCAGATAATGCTGCCACAAGTGAACAAATGAGAGAAACACTGAATATGTGCAAGTGGATTATCATTTTATTTTTTGACAGTAAAGGCAGTGAGGTTACACCTCAAGTCAGATGATGGCAAGTCAGCAAAGAATTGGTCGGAAAAATACATTTTTCAATTGAGACATCTGTTACACCTGTGGTTTTGTGTTGCGGCTCATTTGTCAGACATCTCAATATTTACATTGCATTTAGTTAAAAAAAAAATCCCTACATTTATGACATTGATGCATTAATAATTGCCTCCAATTCCTCCTTTTCCGTAATCACAAGAAAAAGAGGCCGTGCTGGAATATCCCCAATAACTCATCTAACAGTGAACATGATCTTTGCTGTTAAAAATCATCCCTGTTGTTTTGAGTTTATATGACATCTGTCAAAGGGATGTGTAAAGTGTTAAGGCCATATGTCACTGCAATCACTGTCAATGTGTCTCCTGCTGTTGTTCAGGACCGATCTTGTGTCATATGTTAATGCCTTGTAGAAACCCTGCATTGAATCTTCTCCTCCCATTTTGCCCTCTGCATTGACCAGCGTCATACAAACATGCACAAACAAGCAACTTTAAGGTTATTTAAAGGACAGTGATCAATAATGGTCCTGTAACTCCTACTTAATCTCCATAATGAGCTTTATTGCGGCAATTAATCATGTCTGAGCAGCCAGTGCCCAGCCTCCCCGAAGAACGCTGGCAGAATAAAGGCGAGGCCTGGCTGGCGCTGCCCACAAGCACGCACAGTAAGGAGATCCTGCTTTAACAATTGCACTGACCTTTTGTGTGAGCTGATAGCTGTTTGATTTTTTGCGTGTTGACACAAGGTAACACTTAATGCAGAATCCATCTAGCAGCCAATAGATCATTGTTAGTCTTCTATTTAAAAAGAAAATGCAGCCTGTTGTAAAGTAGTGATGTATAGGCATTTTTCAGCAAAACAAGGGCACAAAATGCAATTCAGCTGATCATTAAGTCAGAAATATTCCTGGGCTGCATTGTTTTACCTTTTGGGACCCCTTTTTCTTGGATAACTTCTGATTTCACAGATGATAAAAGATGTTTCTTTGATTTTTCTCAAATCTTTCTTCTTTGCATTTATTATTAATTGCACTCATTGTGAATACAACTCTATAATAACGCCATATTGATTCCCTCCCTGATTCCATAAATCCATAAAAATATCATCCTTATCATGAGATGTCTGTGCCGGTGTATCTATAATTCATTTCCTGGTTTCTAATCGTGTTTTGAAGGTCACGTTGGGACTGAGGTCTTTCATGTACACGAGTATCTGTGAAACTGATGGCGGCTCCATGCACCTTGATCAAGCCTTTCTCTTTGGGGCTTTGCATAAATATGGTGCTCCGTTCTGCAGGGGCGGAGGCAAAACAAGTGAGGCAGGTCGGAGCGGTAGCAGGCGGTAGACGAGGTGGACACATGCGGCCTCTTATGATGAATGATTCAACCGCATTTAGAAAACTATTGATTCTGTCCTGGGCCTAATAGAAGGTGATGATGGCATGGAGGTGAATCCATTACCGAGTAGGAAGCTGTGTGAGGTACGTAGAGGGCTAATGTGTGTCCTTTCCCATTTGTCATCACCGCTGAGTATGCAACCAAAGGAGCATGCAAGTGTGGCATAAGTGTGGTTCTGTCCTTTACACCCAGAGGTGGACAGAGGAGCTTTGTCTAGTCTATCTCAAGTCTGCCAAAAGAAATGTTGTTACCGTATGTCGTCGAGCTTGAGGGGTTTCCTTTTCAAATGCCGGCAGAAATAGAGAAAAAAGCCCACTTCACTCCGCATCTGGACAGTATTGCGCCGACTGGAGGCAAAGACGATGGCCCAACATAATCAATAAGTCCCCCAGGAGGACAGGATGTTTGTGAACAAACAAGCGATTATGACAGGACACAGTCATTTTTATGGAAGCTGCAGCTCACCTTTGCAGATGGCGAAAAGGTTATTAAATAGAACAAAAATGACATTTGTGGGACATTATTTGACTTTGGCATTGATTGAATTCTTGGAGGCACATAATGTTGACACTTCAGTTTATTCTTGTCGGATCAATACTCTATTAATGTTCAATTATGTATTATAAAGTGTCCTCGGCCAAATAAATAGTCCATCACAAGGTCACAGCAGGAGGCATCTGGTCACTGCCGACAGGGTGAAGGAGGTCCGGAAGCAAAAGTCGTTACGATGTGTCGGCTTTTTGCCATTTTGCGGGCATCGCCATAGGCTGAAAGGCTGCAGTGTTTCTGCAAAGGCCTTGTGACATTTGATTAGGGAGCCTTCAGGGACCCCTTACATGCCTTTTTCTCAGCTGTTTGAAGTGTTTGCGGCTCGATGGAACTGTATCAACAGCGTCTGTGAAACCTCACAGGTCTTTTCTTCCAGATTGGAAACCTGCGCGTCGTTCCATAAGTCTTCTGCCTAACCCTCTGCCTCCTGCTAAGGAATGTGAAGAGAAAGGATCTCGAATCTTCCTATTCTCCCACCCATATATCTGATTTTAGAGCACCTTTAAAGCTTTTTTATCCCTGTAATAAATCCATCAATGATATTTAATTTCATAGTAGGGTTCTTGCAGCCGGTGCTTAACTATTTATTTCCCTGTAGAAACATTTGGACTATTTCTGAGATGAAAATCTTTCTGCTGAGCCAAGAAGTGATGTAAAACAATGTGCTGTTCAAACGACTTCACAGAAGTGCCAGTTTTTTTCACATCGTAATTAAATAAGATATGTCTTTACAAACCTACACTTAGTTCTTTAATTCTCTTGTCAGTCATATATTGCTCGTTATTTATATATGAGAACCTGGTTGCTTTTTGAAATGTGACGTTTGACTCCAATCTGATAAGAATGTCCATGCAGTTGCAAATATTCAGTTAATATTTGCAAAAACAAAGCATAATCATGCCAAAGTTGCTGCTCACCACTATTTCGTTGGATGTGCTCATTTACCTATAGATTTTTGGATGACAAAAGGTGTCCAGGCAGAAGAGACAAATACTTAAACATAACAAATCCACTCCGGTTGACATCAGTGAAAATTATTATCATTATGACTGTTGTTTCTTTTCATGTCTGTAAATCCCCACTGTGTGTCTCTGTAAAGGCTCGTCTCCTCTTCTTTATCTTAACACGCACCCGTTGGCTCGTGGGGATGGTATTTTTAGCTTGGTGTAAAATGTATGGAGCTTATTTACCACCAACATATCATCAAACTGTCAAGAAGCATCTTTTGCCGACTAAACCTTTCGTATATCTGTGTACTCATAATTGATTCTGTGTTATATCGCCAGCAAAATGCCACCAAGATAACTGAGCAGTGCAGCATAGATGGTATAAAACCCTCACTGAGGCTTGATAGACTGTCACATCCTATCATAACTTTGAAACACTGAGAAGAAGGCGGGAGAGGGGGTTGAATATGCACTCGACTCCTCTACCTCAAAAGGTGTTTCCGCGCTAAACATTTTCAAAGCGCCCTCGCCTTGAAAATATCATTTTGTATTTTTCTTTTTCTTCAGGTTGGTAGAAATGCGAGGATTAAGTGAGATAGAGGTAACGACTGACTTCAAGTGACAAACTTTGGGATTTAGAACAAGTTTGTGTTTGGAACTTTCCATGTGGTTTCAAATAGAAATGTGAGCGCGGTGAATAAAAGGGTACGAATGCAGACACAGTGGTAGTGACTTTCCATAAAGTAGGACAAGGAGAGCGACGTTCCAAGTCATACTAAGTGAACCTTATTTAGTATGAAGGCTTCTGCTTCCTCTTCCTATATTAAATGTTGATTGTTTCTTCACTCATTCGAATAAATGCTGTTTGTGAAAACAAACATAGAAGGTTAAGCAGCTAATTGAAAAATGTATTAATTATTTTTTTGGGAAGGCACAATAAAAACAACTGCTCATATTAACTAACTTTTTTAGAGTTCAATATGACAACAATCATTTGCGTATTTGATCAGCACATTATGTTCAGGTGCATGAAAACCCAAATTGAAAATCATTTCCTTCACCATTCTCCTTTCTCTGCTTACTCAAGAATCTCTTCTGTCCCAGTAGTTTTTCTATATACATTCTGATTTAAGCACACTTCAGTTAGCAAACACGCTAATTTGTTGGGTTTTTTGTTGTTGTGTTTATTTATTTTTTTAGTCTGGTCTGTTTTTTCTTGTTGCTGCTCCCCTCCCTTTAGCTCTCTGGTGCCCCCCACGGGAAGCACGCCCTACACCATGTGAAACAGATGAATATACACATACAGTCACCTGGGTATAAAAATGATAAACAGAACACGCTATTTATAGATGCTACATTATTTATTTGGGATTCAGCCAGAGCACACAAAGGAAGACTACTTCAAATATTCAAATGTACCGAATGATTAAACTTCAATATCACTGTGAAAGGGTGGTGATAACTCAAATCATTTCTCCTGAGTAGCTATTGAAGAGGGGGTTCACAGATATATCCGTGTTTACAAGCAACAGGGGAGGAGATCCTCTATGATACCCCCAATGAAAACAAGTATACATATATTTACATTGTGTTGAAGTAGATGCTAAAAAACGCTTTTTGTGATGATTTCCACTTAAAAAAAAAAGAGACAAAACTGATCTTTTTGCAACTCTGTCTACAATTAGTAAAGTAGTTCACAGCAAGTGAATGTTAACCGAGATGGTTTGTGTAAACAGATTCAGCAGTCACAAATATGTTGCAGAGGTAAAAAAAACAACACATTTCCCATTTCTTAATATCATTGAGGGACATTTCATACTGAAATCAGTTCACTTTTTAACGGCCCAAACACACTCTTCTTATTGCTCCTTTGTGTTGTTGTCAAAAACATTTTCGACATACACATGCTGACATCCCATCAGAAAATTTTGTCTTTGAAATGTAAAGTGCAACTATTTAACCAAAAGCTCCTCCGATTTACAAGCGTGACTGATGTTTTTGTGAAAATATAAGATAAAAATAAAATGAATCTGAGCCATGGGTAGAGAGCCTTTTGATGTTTCTTTTTGGAAACTTGCAACATTAAAGGCATGTGTTGACAGTGCGAGCCTGCGATGTCCTGCTGTGCAGAGACTGAGAAAACACCCTCCAACAAAGAACACCATCTTCCATCAGCATCACCAGCCACTCTCCTCCAGCCAGTGCTGTGCGCCAAGTTCCCCGTCATTCCCCCTGGTGTGCCAGCTTTGAACGTCAAATGCCTAACTGAGTCCCCAAGTCACATGAAATCACAAACGTCAACCGTCACATCGCATATTTATCTGGAAAAGTGACTCTGACAGAGTTCTGCTGGGTCTTGCTAATCAAGCATGCTTTTTGTCAATGTGCTGTGAAAAGCCATCAAATTCTGACTTTCACCATCAGATTGTCAGTGATTTAATACATGATTGGCTTCTGATCTCTCACACATCTGCAGCACAGTGTAAAATGATATAATTTCTCTTCATTAAAACATCCTGCTTTCAAATTGCTTGTGCTTTTAAAGCCAAATGTGGCCATATCTTTAACAAGTGTTAAAAAAAATTCTCCTCATGAGCTTTGAGTGAAAACGGATAAGAAAACCAGGGAGCCTGAAGAATTGCCAGATAAGCTGGCTCCATCCTAAATGAGTGCAACGTTGTCACCGTTAGTGACACATATTAGTGGCTTTGAAATTCAAGTGAAATTGTTGGGATACAGGACAAGAGTTCGCCTGGAAGTAATAGCTGCTCACATCCATCAGGACATATAGCTGGTATACAAACACTTATTTCTCCAAAGCGCCACTGTTTCTCACACTCTAAGCTCTCTCCAAAGCCTCGCCGAAGCAACCTTTCACGCTGCTGGAAACCTGTACCTTTTCTGCTCTGCAGGGCATAACAAATGGCAGAATTACAGTGTGAGTTGCATAACCTACAGCTAAGCCTCTCAAAATAAACAATAACACCTCACCAGTTTTTTGTCAGTCTAGAGAAACCCACGACCTTTACCCCAACCTCCAACTACCAACCTCTGCTAAAAACGCACAAGTTACTCAGCCTATATAGTGTGTGTGTATTTTTTTTTGCCCTATCTTTACGTGACTCACGGTTACCATGAGTCACCATGTGACCTGTCAGACAAGTTTAGGGGGAGATGAGCATACTGCTGTCAGCCACTCTGCCTTCTGGGAATGAGGGTCTGAGTGCATGAGAAAAGAGCGCTGTTAGTCCGTGGTGTTTCCGTTTTTGCACACGTGAACACATACACGCTCGCAAACAAATGTTACACAATAGATACATAGCGAGTTTGTTTGTGGTGCCAGTGATTTCCGGGAAACGAGGGAATGATGTGAAATGTGTCATTTGCGGACGGGTCAAAAACAGATGCTGATACAGGAAAGAAAGCATAAAACACAATGGAGCCTGTGCAGAGAACGGGGGAAAAAATCTATTTTCTGCAGAGATTGCTGTCTAAATGCAAGGAATACATGTAAACATTTCCAGTGCAATGATTTGCAAAAGCAAAAAGACGAACGCCTGAGAAATAATGGTATCACATTTTAATGTCTCTGTAATTCATTCAAGCAAATACAAAAAAAGCTAAATCAAATCACTGTCATGTTGTTTGAGACGAAGGTTTTTTCTGGGGTTTTTTTGGAGGTACTTGGTATGTTTGTTGTCCTGTGTCATGGAGTGTTCTCTGTCTCAGTTGCTTCTGTTTCATGTAATCACGCACAAATTTAATGATGCAGAGAGAAGGGCTCTGTGGGGCCCACAGCATCTGTTGCAAGGCTGAAGAAAGCTTTTTTTTTTTTTATTGTGTGACCCTGCCTCCATGTCTGGCTTTGTCTCAATTTGCAGGAAAAGTAATGCGAGGCAGATCACAAGCTTTCTTTATAGCATTGCTTTATATGAGGCATGATAAACCTCTCTAAAGTCTGGCTTTTGCACAGATTGGGGGCGAGTGTCTTGTTTCAGACTTCCAATCAGCTTCTAAACATCCTGCTGTGTGGCCTTCGATCATAATTCCTGTAAAACACAGCAAATGCTATTAAAATGTGATCAGCTGGAACGCTGAACACTGCAGAACAACCCTGGAACCCACACACGCGCGCACACACACACATATAGAACAAGTGTGCCAAAAGTCGCTCTGTGCTCTTAGAGCAAGAGACCCCCTCCTCCTCCCCGCCCCCCTGAAAGCTCCCAGGAAGCTAATTGTCAACGGTACATTTTTGTATGTAAGAGAGCACTTCCCCAAGTAGTGCCTATTACTCCCTGCATGAATTGACAGGGCTAATGAGGAAATTAAGGTTTTATTAATTCACCCAGAGGACAAGATGAGGGAGAAGCTGAGGAGGAGAGGAGAAGCGAGGACTCCATCTTTGATTTAAAGGTTAATTTGGAGACGAGGCTAGCTGGAGCACAGAGAGTGGTCCTGACAATATTTTGATGCTCCTGGATGCGAGCCAGCTGTCCCGCTATGGGTGTAGCTCCTGCAAAAAAGACGGAGCGAGAGACAGCCGAGTGGGAGATGAAGTGGCAGCCAAGTTTGGGTCAAGCCTGGGAATCACGCAGAGGCAATTAGGAGTGCTAGCTTCATCACTAATGCCAGTGGCTACATCCGGCCGTGCGGCGTTGGTGAATGCTTCTAGCCTTGCGCACGCTGGGTTAAGGGGGCATTAGCAACTCCACACTTGACTTTGACAAGGTCAGGCTTGAGGAGCAGCAGGCAGACTGGCATGGTGCTGATGACCTTACGCTGTCATGCTGGTGACCTTGCCGTACTCGGCACCGCTTTCCTCACAGATAATGATAAGGATCACTTCCGAAACTCTCCATACCCCTGCACGTTAATCGCTGCATCGGTGCTCTTGAGATTAAATGGTGTATTTGTGTTATTTACTTCACTGGGGTGAATGCAAGTCAAGTGACATTAGATGTCCTTATCCGCAACAGCACACACAATATAACAGACACTTCAGTAAACATAAACTTGGCTATTTTTCCACATCAGCTTTGACTTGTTCACGTTGATTAAATATGACTGATGAAAAACTTTCCCCTCGACATTTAAACAAGTGAGTTTGCAATGTTTATGGGCACAAAGAGCTTCGTTGTTGGAGTTTGGCGAGGATGAAAAACACTCTGTCGAGCATCATTTTTTCCCTCTGTAGACAATAAACCTGCGTAGTGAGATCATTTTCAACTCTTGCATAGTTTGAATCTGTAACAGCCTTCAAGTGTTGATTGTGTTGTGTTCATTATGTTGCATTTAAATGAACATTGAGCCACAAGCATGTATGCATGTACATTAGAAATAGCGTATGCTTTACCTCTACACATCTGGCAGATGGAGAAGAGCTTTAATTTTCCTTTTGAGTCTAACTTATTTCAACAATTTTCAGTTGTCACAAATAAACAAGCCAGAGAACTGGACATTGTTTTGGGTAATTTATCTGCTAAAAAAGCTAAATTAAGCAATTTATTGTTTTTTGGTTTTATGCGACACTCCTGCTCAGCTCGCCTTTGCCTAAGTGAACTCGCTTTCAGAGAGAAAGCAATCCTCCCTGCACATATTTAGAAAGATACTAGTGAAAATGTGTTGAGCTTTGTGGTAGAGACATTCGGCCTAATGACCCAGTTAATGGTGAGGGCTTAGTTAATAGTTGAACATCTTGGTAACGCGTCTGAATGGCTTTAATGTGGATGTTGCAGGATCAAATGCAGAAAAGAGGCAGTGGGAGGAAAAGGTCAGAAATTTACCAGCTCTGGGAGCAGAGACATTGAAAAAATAACTGTTTGTTTTTGAGCTCCTCTGCACAACTTTCTGATTCCTCTTCTACGATAGTTTGGTTTTAGTACCTTGTTGCTAACTTGCCGAGTTTGTGCAAGAGCTGAGCTGAACGCCTTTAAAAGCTGTAATTCTTTGTTTAGCGGGGGCTGAAAAAACATGGAAGACAGCAACTAAGAATGAATGAAATATTTTTTTCTAACAAAAAAAAAACAGTCATGCAAAAGTCTCATTAAAAAATAAATGACAAAATAAAGGCTTCATAGAGCCAGAGGGAAAAATAATTACTCTCCATGTGCCAATCACTACAACAGACACCTTTCACAAAGAGGTAATTATGTAACTGTAAACGTAATAACTGATAGGTCATATTGTCACTTTAAAACAGTTTTACATTAATATATTCCCTAAATAGCTGATACAAAGGCTTAGAAACTCAACATGAGGACAAAACATTTGACTCTATTAACGTGGGTGCATTTTTTTGTTTGTTCATTTAAATCTAATGTACTATTCCAAATAGAAATCAGTAGCCCTTTGACATCCTTGATTCTTTCTAATTCTTCACTTTGCAAGCCCCCGCAGAGACAGAAAAAGAGATTATGCTCATAATTCATGTTCTTACACCTTGTTAAATAGCAACGAGTCATATTTATGCACCTTGTTAAATAATTCACATATCAAACTTTCAATCTCAGCTGCGTGGGTTCTTTTAATTGGCCCTGGTGAGAAGTCCTCAATTAAAAAGCAGTTGGAACAAGCCAAAGGTGATGCTGGATGATTTATGGAACACCTTCATCCAGATCGGAACATCAGTTAAAACCTGTTCGTCTTTATTCTCTGCCACATAAAAGGAAAGTATACGCATGTACTAACATACCTATTTCAGTTTGGAATACAAGACTGTAAGCTCTAATAAATGACGTTGGGGGTGGGTGCTGAGGTTAGATGTAATAAAACACAAATTTTAGACACGGATAAAGTTCAGCAAAATCATGTAATCCTGAAAACTTTCATCCTTCTCTTGCTATAAGGTGGCTAGCGTCCTCAGATCTCTTGCCCAATAAGTTTACTGCAATCTACTGTTTGATTGTGACGTAATTATGAGATATAAAGTTATACCCCTAAATGAACAAATGAAAAACACAAGTTTATTTCAATGCAAGTTCTTTTTTGTGTATTTCTGTCATTTTCAAAGTGGACGAGATCATCACACAGGGTTGTGAGACCCCCTGCTGGGCATGTTACAGCCCACAGGCCACATGTTTGACACTGGATCTTATCCATAGATGCCCGATTTCAACTTGTGATGCACTGCTGGACATAAAATTCTGAGTGAAACAGATGCACCCCAAACTATTCTGAAACAGATCCCCTCCAACTAAAACAGCTGCCAATTCTCCAACAGATTCCCAGTTTCGTTTCTCGGGTGGAGCAGTCAGAACGAGCTCCGAGCCACACTGAGCCCACCACACTTCCACTCAGCCCGGTGGGTTTTATCCACGTAATGCACTGTATAATATTTAAAACTGGAGAAATCTTATTTCAATCAAATATTTATATTAGAATTGTCCCGATCCATACTCTGCATCTGCCAACTGAGCCAGCCAGAAGCCAAACAACCCATACACATGCAAATAAATAAATAAAATGAATAAAGGAATCTCATGAATAACAGACACGTGTATGGACCACGGCATATGTGGTGCTGTGATCTAATTATTTTGACTTCTCTACCTCTGCCAAGGCTGTGTAGCAATCAGCATCAGAGCAGAGATTGCGGAATTACTCGGCTGGTGCATCAAGTCAAATGAGATATTTATAGTTACTGCTTAGATTGTGTTTGCTGCACTCTGTAGTGATGTCGTCCAGCTTAATGTAATGGCAATTTGGCTTACTCGGTCAGCGTGTCCCAACCGACTGCTACTTTCGCATCCGATTCAGAGACCAGGGCGGGGCAAATGCAGGTCGACCTGTACTCACTCAGACGAGTCACAAATGTGTGCGTGTTAATTAGAGAACAAAATTTTCAAAACCTAATTGCATCAACAAAAAACAAGGAGAAAAATAATCAAGTCATTTGTGTATATCTGGAGATAAGGCCTAATACCTGCAAAGCTTGTTTCAACTTGATTATTTGGTAACTAAGGTCTTTAAAAATTAAGAAATTATCTCACAGTGTAGATATTTAGTTTCCTGATTGCAGTTTTTGTATTGTGATGTGTGCACAGAGAAAAACAAATAATCAAACAGGCTACAAACTCATAGACCGTGTCAGATTTCATTAAGTGTCTCATTTTAGTTTTACTGAGAAATGAGCAACTCCAACCTCAGAGCAGGCAAAACCTCTGTGATCTCAAGGGGGGGGTCCGGCACGCATGTTGCAAATCACATCTGTAAACAGATGGTGAACAAACTAAAAGATTAACAACATCTCATCAAAATGTTAAGAGACCAAAATCCACTCCAAAAGTGGGATTCTCGTTCTGATAATAACAGAAAATTCCCACTTAATACTAGGTTATCGCCTTGATATTTTATTGGTTTGTTTGCAGGAGAATGTTCTTGGCAGTTGAGCGTTTTCTCTCTCTGCTTGTTTATAGTCTGTGTGGAAAGTTTTAAGCCTGTGATTGTCACACACCTCAGTGCTCCATGTGAACGAGAGGGCCTCCGACACCGGCAGAAGTAATCCACACTGAACAGGCACTCCAGCAAAGACACTTTGCTTCAATATGGCTCAGCAAGCAGCTACAGCAGCCTGTATTACTACCACTTCATTGTAAGTCTTCGCTCCAGGCACTTTTATTATGAGCACATGTGGATATGGTCCTTATATAGTTAGCATGTCACATATCAGTGTTCAAGGATTATGCCAGCGATTTTACTTTCTCTATCCCATTCATGTTTGATTTTAAAAGTCTGCTGCAGGCTGCTCGGTGGTGGCTTGACATTTGTTCTCGTGCCATGGTGTCGTCTGATCTCCTTCCACTCGGTTGTTGGCACTTTTAGGACCGCTCCGCCGATTAGGAAATGCACAACGGCAACATTATCTGAATCCCACGCTTTAAAAACGCCATCTTTTTTTAGAGCATCGATTTCTCGTCCCTGTCAAAAGCAGGTGCCTGCCTCGCCTACAGTGCAACTCAGGTGTAATATGTTGGCAGTGCCCTCAAGCTCTTTGCCTCAAGCAGTCATGAGGAGAGGGGCCGGGAAACTTCTTTGTAACACCCCCTGCATTTTTTTCCCTCCAAACTCCTGGTGTAGCGCTTTACACGTAACGATTTGACAGCAATGTGGTTCACATGTACAGCAGCACTTAACATATGTCAGCATGTTATTTTATAGGTACAATTATGAAGCAAATGATGATGTCATTGCTTCAATTGTACACATATCAGTTAGTATTTTTGTTAAAAAAATCGACAGTATTCCTCTGAGGAAGAGTTACTTTGTATTATCATTGTCAAGAGTAGATTTGATTCAATTTTACCAGAAACATATGTTCATCCTCGAAGTTGCATTTAAAATTTTTACTTTCGCAAGAAAAAACCTTAAAACGTATTGGTTGCAAAACTGTAAAGTATATTTTTGAGTATTGTGACTGTGCAGGGAAAAGTGCTGAATAACACCGATATGACTAATTGATTAAAGAGATTTACTACTCATTTCAGGACACAATGAAAGTTAAGACTACATTGTGTAAAATTAAGGAATCGTGAACAAATATGTGAATTATCTCTGTCCTTTTTTGCCACTGGGGTTTGCCAGTGAGTGTGCTCCCTCTTTTTAATTTCTACTGGGGACACTGTGGCCTGAAACATTTTGTTATGGGTACATTAGCAGCCCTCGCTATCTCCCAGAGTGGGGCTTCATCTGATAGATGCTTCCCTGTAGTGCCACAGTGTCCATGTACCGGCTTCTCAGGGAAAAATGTTTTAAACAGAAATCCAATTTAGCATCAAACTGACAGAATTACTGGCCAGGGAAATCTACTTACAGGCCCTTGCATTGATACGTGAAGGTAAGTGCTGCCATTAGATCTGTTTGTTCTCACTGCGGTAACGGTAAAATTTCAAAAGTTGCCATTATTGTACTTTAATTGCTTTATTAACCTTAGTTTTAGTTGCCGTATTTCCAAGGGCGCGCACACCTCTGATGCTTTTCTGCTTTTAGTCTTCTCTTTCTTTTTTTTCCCACAAAACCTCTATTAATATTTCCAGGCTCACCGCAGTGTTGTTTAGAAGCCTACTGTTTACAGACCTCCATGTCCAATGATGTATCTTTAGCATTAAATTGAGCACCGAGTACAGAGAAGAGTCACCTCCTGTGAATCACACGTCTGGCTTGATTTATTCATATTGAGGCTTACGTTCTGCCTGTTTATACATTGTTCCTTTTTGCAAAGTAGTTGGTGGTTTAAAGAGGAGAGTCTGACCTTCCAGAAGCTTATAGTTTCTCTCTCTGTACAATAGTTTCCTGTTGTTTTGCGATGGTTGAATGCTGCCATCTAAGGACTGCCTGTAATCGGATCCCAGTGTGCCACAGGCAGGACGAGCTGATGACACTTTACTTTTTTTTTTTGTCCTTGAGAACAAAATGCAAAACCAACTGCAATTGTTTGAGATGAGTTTCAATTTGAATGAATGCTCGTTTCAGTTGTGAGAAGTCTGTCAATTAAAAGCTGCTTTAGTGAGACAAAAAGAGAAAAATCTTGCTTGCTGGTTTCCTCTGCATCAGATAATGAAAACCAAATGAGGCATTTATGTTTTTCTGACAGTGCTGATTCACAGTCAGCATCTCCATTTAAGCCTATAGACAGATTTCATTCATCATAAATGGCGGCGCTTCATTATTCATTCAAGCTCACACAGAATGGCTCAGCGCTGACTGTTTATTGTATTTATTCCAATTCGCCCAGTCTCGAGCCATGTAGCATATGGATAGCCTGAGAGCAAATCATACCAGTGGTAGCAGAGGAGAACTTGATGGTAGCCAGTGCGGCTTAATTATGACAGTTGGTTTTAGTGGATTTGACAAGACTTTTCCCTGCTGGCGCCGCTGCGAGGGCTGAAACAAAGAGCAGGTCCTTGTGCCAGGATGTGCACAGAAAGCCACAGCCATCTAGTCCCCCTCTCCTCCGTCCAACCATTCTCCCGGGGGAGTGATTGACGGAAGCTTTACCAAGACAATCTCACCCAAAAATCCACCTCTTTCTCTCAGTCATCCTCAAAGGGTCTTGAGCAGCTCCAAACATGCTCGAGTGCTGGGTTTTACGAAAGGTATTTGCATTCTCGGCCAGCGTTTGCTTGTGCTTTGTGGGTCTCTGCATTGAGCCCTCAGCGAGGAATGTCAGACTTTGAAAGCTCTTGCTGAGATTTGTGGAGACAGTGTTTGCTTCTCTTTTTTTCTCTTTTCCTCCATCTTTTCGCAGTACTGAAGCCTTGTGATTCCCAGATTTAATGAACATGAAACTGACTAAACAAACATTCAAGCAGCAATTGGGTATTAACCATGACAGGGAAAAGCAACAGAAGGTTCTGTTATCAGCAAAGTCCAAAGCAGAATTACACAAAGTCTCAATTAAAGTCTGGACCCAAAATGGTGTAATTGCATCCATAAACACATAAGCTTGGGAAAACATTGCCTTACAGGCATCCAAAGTACTTCTGCATGATGAAATATTTCCATCAGCGCCAGTGACGGCGAAATAGCTCATTTGTTTTCTGTCTGAGGTTCAAAGCATCTGGCAGAATCGCATATTCTTGAAAATAATGTCAAGAGCCAGATAATCCCTGATTAAAGATCAGTTCTAAGTGTCAGTGAGTTATTTGCCGGTGCCGGGGTGCTGGCATAATGAGGAGAAAAGCCACTCCACCTGAGATGCTGCTGCCATAATCTGCACATAAACACTTATCATGCATTCGCCATTGATTAGGATGTGCCTCTCATCAATCATCAGTGGCTCGTCGGCACAGATTAATAATTATGACATCTGCACTCAGTCAAGAGCTCTGATTAGAGGGAGGAGAGAGGAAGAGGCATCGGATAATAGTGAGCAGTGAGGTGTTCAGGAACTCCATCATACTGTCTGGTTCATTTGGTGATCATCGTGTCTTCCTTTCACAAATTTGCTTACTGACATTTCTATTAGCCTGTACAAAGTAATTCACTGTAGGAACCTATGACAGTTGATCCGTCAGTCATATGGAAGGAGACTGACAACTTTTTAATGTAGATGTATATATTAGACATATTTTGTGCAGTTTTCTTTTCAGACAAATACCATGTTTCAAAAATGTACTGCTGACCAAAAACTTCTCTGTACGTGTGGTTGATGTTGGCTGCTGCCAAAAGCCCAGTTTGCTCTTTTGGATTTCTTGCTTAGATTCCATCTATTCACTTTGGATTAATTCACAATTATACTTATTTGTTTATTGAATCAGGATTTTATTCAATCCTTAATACCATGGGATAGGTCCTTTATTATCCGGAGGCTGACCTTGTTCTTCCACAACTTTTGTGTTTTTATTTCTCATTGTGTCTCATCTGTCGAACAACATTCAAACTGCCATAATAATGAAACTAAGGAAATGAAAGAAACCCGAGAGACCTTGGATACATTCAGCTTCTGATGCTAAAAGAACATATGCCTGTTTTTCCTTTTGCAAGAGACTGATGGTAAAAATCCAGCCTCTTCTCAAAGAATGTCTCTAAGTGCACTTATGTGGCAAATATTAAAAATAGATTACAGGGCCATTGGGACGTAAGTGGATCCATGAGTAGAATTGATGGCACTGGGATGTTTCATGCGGACCGCCTACATCACCTTGGGGGTCTCATCCACCTAACGATGCCATGTGCTGGGTGCTTTCTTCTTGAAGAATAGCAGCCATTTTCCTTCGGGCTGTGACACTCAACTTAAACTGCTATTCCAAGCAGTTAACAGGAACACCAGGGCCCGCATCACCAGACAGCTGGAAGATGGACGACAGGGGTGAAGCGGCTGTGAAGGGAAAATATTCAGCATGATCAAGATTGCCAAAAGCAAATGAAATGGTCTTATTTGGCTGAAAATAGAAGGTTTTGTTGCAGCAAATTTTAGAAGAACTACTTTATGTTTATGTATCAGTCCTCAAGAACTGGTTAATCCCGTTAAAGATCGAGAGGGTTGGACTTTGGTGCGGGGGTCTTGGCTTGTCTCAGGTAACATTGGATAAAAGGCAGTGTCCATTCTGCTTGTATATTCAGACACACGGAGAGAAAAACTCGCATGCTTTTACAACACAGTCACTCATCAACCGAACCTGCATGTTATTCCACTTTTAATGGAGTCATGCATGTGCAGGGAAAACATGCCAACATTACACAGAAAAGCCAGAATCAAACCACAGTCATTTCATTTGGTGTGAGCGGGGTTGTCCCCGTTTTCCCTCCAGTTGACTTTCCAATCCTCCAGCAGAAACTACCCATAATGCATTTGTTAAGGCTACAGGAGCCTATCCAGCTCAAAAAGAGCCAGAGGGGAGTGGCCCAGAGTGCAACTGTGGCGCAATGAAACCCTCGGCCCGAGATCTAAACACATTTGAGTTAAATACCGCCAGTGTGGAAGCCCCTTCAAATATAACTTCATCAAATTAAAATGTTTGCATACGTCTACAGCCACAAATGGGAACTGCCATTGTTTTTGTGCCCAATGTCTGACCTGAGGTTTGTTTATAGTCAGAACCTTTTAGGTGAGGTTTAAAACATTTTCACTGGAGCGCTTCCATTATCAGACCGTCTGCATAGTAAACTGACTTTGGAGTGGTCGGGGAGGGGGAAAGAAAAAAACCAAACACCGTTTCTAGCATCAAACTTCAGGTGAAGTTTTTGAAACCCTCGGTTTGCACTTGAAGCATGATTTCCATACAGGAGATGCACTCCTCTAAGCCAGCTCGAGGGGAAGGTGTGGACAGCTGCCAGTTCCGCAGGGTTTGGAGATGCCTCGTGCAATTAGGTTCCTCCACCGTAAAAGGCTGCCATGCTGGTGCTGCCAGCCCCTTCCCCTGGACCCTGAGCCCCCTCTTGCAGCCAGCCTGTCAGCAGACAGGTTGAAAGGTGCCATTTGACCATGGAGATGGGCCTCCCTTTTCCTGCCAGCAAGCTTCTGAGCCGATTTGAAGGTGTGTGTCCCTGGACTGGAAAATCTTCCCTATCCGAAAAGTCGATTAAAGCCAACAGCTGCGTTTCAGGTTCTGCCAGGCAACTGTGCAACGGACACACACACATGCACGCACACTTCAAGAAGTGTTTGGAGCCGTTCGGCTGCGTGCCTCAACCAAGCCCCAAACACGAAGGGAACTTTACTTCAATCTGCTTTAAAACTTTATCAGCCATCAATAACTTCTTTTGTCAGCAAGCTGCTTTCTCTTTATTAACTTTCTTTATCAGATTTGTTATTGAGACAACTGAAGCAGTAGATGAATCATCATCCTCTGCAGATTTTCAATCACCCATCCTGGTGTTTTGTTTTTCTCCCTCTTGTTACTGATTAAACTCATGATCTCTTCTCGTATTCAAAAACGACGATGTAGATCAAAGAAAGGGTGCAAGACAAGAGAAAACTTCCGTCTTCCTACACTGTCTCTGGGCAGACTGTGGCGTCATAATCGACTACACTTTGGACTTTCTCAAGAAAGAGCAGAAATACTGACAAAAATGCAGCAAGAGGGAAAAACAAGAGGCCTGGAGCGCTCGACAAAACAAAACCAGAAAATCATGTCACTTTTTCTGCAGAGCACCCACTCGCTCGTCGGAGTTTCAACCGTTTGTGTCGGGAAATTGAGCACTGGAATGGCCCCCATTGCTCAGCAGCCACCAAATAAATTTCCATTGGGGGAAGGGAAATCAATATGTGCATTCTGCCTCTTTTAGGGCCCCCATGGACTCTCCCTTGTGATTTTAAAGTATGTTAATGTAATTTATTGAACCTCTTACCCTAATCACACACATTGCCTATAATTACATACCTTGACGGCTGCTGGACTTCTAATTGCTAATGCTTTTCCTGGAATTTGTCCTCTAATCCTTGTATGTAATGACTCTTAAGAGAAAGAAAAGTGCTTTGCTTCTACTTTTAACTGCTTCCCAGGCTGCAAGGGCATCTGGCTCCAGCTCTTCCTGCTGTACCAGTGAGGGATTTGTCATGACTGTGCGAATGACGGATGATTTGTTTTTGCATATTGTGACAACAAAAGGATGAAATTCATAGGTTGCTTTCAGGTGAAATGTAGAAATGTGAAATTAATAGCTAACAAACCCTGAAACCCATTGGATTCTTTTACAAAACTCAAACAAGTCCAAAAATTCATTCACGCCTCATTGGTTTCAACATGATATCTCTGATTTTTCCTTTTGACTCAGAAATTTCAAATCAAATTGATGGCTCCACGTGATCAAACATAACTCTGTTGCCCAGATTTCATGTAATTTGAGTCTGTAAATTGCACACAGCATGTTTGTGTTTATCTACCGGGCGAGTTTATGATCCTTTGTGCCAGTGCTGAATGAGACAAACAGCTATGGTATAAAGCGTCTTCTGGAAGGGGGCAGACTCGCTCTGCTTTAAAATCTGCTTGTATTCCTCCCTTTGTTTTTTGTTTTTTCCTCGCCACTATAAATGCCTGTGAAAAGCTGAAACCCGGTGACACATTAGCCACAGACAGATGTTCCCGCTCTTGTTTTTTTGCTGCAGGTTTGCCGTACCAGCTGGAAGTCAGAGGCTCCCGCAGCTTCTTTAAAACCCATTAAACAAACCCTTTGCCTATTTCAGCCTCAATCCAGAGAAGTCAAAGAGGTAGCTTGTCTACAGTGTGTCTGTTTTTTTTCTGTTTCCTTTGCACAGTAACAAAACCTTTTGCAGCAACTGCTGATAGTCTAGTTTGCTGTCCTTTGAAACACTGAGTTGTCGCTTTAACTGTCATTGTGTTACTTTACAGAAAACTGTCTCTCGGTCTGCTGAATTTTGGAGCATATTTGTATGTTTTGTTCTATATCTCCCCAATCAGTGAGAAAGATTCCGAATCAAACCTTCACTTCTATAGAAATGAAGGTAAAGTCACAGTTGTCTGTGAGACTTTACATGTCAAATTGCAGTGGATACTTTAATGGCCTGTTCAGGCTTCTTACCTGCACAATCAAAACACTATTGTTACAATCAGAAACCAATCACTGCACTACTTGGTATTCAAGGAGCCAATTTAGGACTGAAATGTTAAATGGGTTATAAGTGCAAAATGTGTTAACAACAGAGAGGAAAATGAACACTTTCTCTGTTCATTCGTGACACACACGTATTGTTTTTTAATTGCGCATTAAAAAAATACATTTCTATGTATTTTTGGAGTTTATAACCAAGTAAAAAAATCTTCCTTATTCAACCTTTAATTATGGACTTCCCTGCAATAGAAGTGATATTATTCGAAACATAAGAATTGTGACCAAGCTTCAGCAAACATGATGACGACAGTCTTTTCTTATGGATGAAGCAGGTTACAGTGTAGATACATCAAAAAACCTTTGAGATATTCAGTCGCTTGCACTAAGATGACAACACATGTTTACAGAGGAAAGTTCCGGAAAGAAAAATCAGCCTACTCACCAAGTTGCCCTGCGAGGATGACCTTGACATTTCAATGGCCATTAGTGTGGGTCAGGCAGCCTGTTAGCTCGGCATCATCTTTGGTTTTCACAGGCAAAATTTAGACCATACGACCCATTAGTCCATTGGTATTGACATGAGTGAGGATTGTATAGGTACAGACAGTGTTTGAATGCAAGTTAGAGACCGTTATTTATTATTGTTGGTCCCTATGGCCACCTAAACCTGGTAATCATTGGACAAGCCGAGCTTGAGGTCAAGACGTGTGTGTTGGTGGGCTCACTGATCCTGACAGTCCTCTGAATGTATTTGAACAATCTTGTTTTATCATTGGTAAATGTTTCTTATTTAGAAACTGGAGGTTCACCTGGATCAGGATTGCAATTTTTAACATCAAGAACAAAAAATATAGGATTTTTTAGAGGGGTTTTTTTAGGTGCGTCGTCACTTGATTGGGATGAGCATCCAGTCCTTATTTGGTCTCTTTGCCCTCGATCACCGAGCTATCTGGCTAGTTTTTTCTTTTTTTTTTTCCCCCAATAGTTTTATTCATTCATTTTATGCAAATTCCTTGTCAGTCATATGTGCTGTGGGGCCAACAGTAGTACTGATGTTTCAATCAGGAGCTGCTCCAACACAATTGCTGCAATTGTCTGCGGAAACAAATGAATAGGACTTTTAATTATGGAAACCCAGGCGACTCCTAGATCCCGGCACATCAGTCTTCTCTGCTTTTTCTGGAACACATAGTGGATACTGTTGGCAGGAAAAATGTTTAATCCTCTGTTACAGTAGGCCTTTTTTCGAGCCAAACATTTTGACATGTGCCATTCAGAATGGCACAGCTGTAAACAATAAAATTAGCAATGACTGCATTTTATTCAGCCGCTTCAGACTCTGGCTCGCCGTCACACACTGCCATGGTTTTTTCCAAGACGTCGCAGATAATAACACAGTGTTATGGGAACACCTGGGCTCTTCCGACCATGGCAGGTGGAACTGTCTGTGGTGCTAAAAATGCATGAAATTTCCAACTCAATGCACCTCGGGAAGAACGTGAGATTAGGATTTCATACCCCAACTGAAATGTATAGAGAAGAGAAAGGCACCCGGAGTTTGTGATTACATAGTTTGTCATTTCCAAATTGACAAAACAGTTGCTGAGCATTTGTTTGATAGGATATAATTACAGACAAGAATTAATTATATTTTAAGTGTTCATGACACCATTTTTTTATATTCAAGAAATCAGTATATGCTAAATAATCGAAATGAAAGAAAATAATGTCTGTGTTCATGAATGGTGACAGGTTCACAACTTGCACAGCAAGTCATTTAAAAATTGTTAACTCTTAAGCTTGGCCATGGTTTAGAAAAGGGCAGGCGTTAAATAGTTTGGAGTAGCTCACACTTTTCCCCATTTGTTGGTTCTTTGCTTCTGAATTTTCACTTCCATTTATTTAAGTCCCATGTTTGCACTGGCAGGGTATTGTGGCAGGATCAATGTAAGGCTATCTGGCGCCGCCACACTGAAGGTTTAGTGGCAGCATTGTAACAAGGCTGATCAAAGAAAAATACATATATTATGAGTTAACTTTAAGGAATATGCTATCGTTTGATGGTATGTGTAGTTGGTATGGTGGTTGGTTTGGTGGTTTAGTGATAAATACTGTGACTGGTTTGCGTCCAAGTGGTTAATAGGGCCTGTTTGTGTAAAATTTGCATTTGTTTTATTTGTGCCTTCGTGACATTTTTTCATTCACTGGCTTCTTTACACAAACAAGCCAGGCATGGCGTGCGTGGGGATTTTCATTGCATGTCGGTGTAGGTGTAGGCTACGTGTGTGTGTAGGTGATTGTGTCAAACTGTCTCTCCCTGTAAACTGGGCGACTGTCCAACTCCCTCTAAGCTTGAATAAATTATTCTGCAGTGGTCCTGCATTGTCTATAATAATATAGGTGCACCAATAAATATTGTTTTAATTGTTAATCTGCCAAGTAATGTTTGATTTGCTTCAATTTTTCATTGAAATATGTATCATGTTCTCTCAAAACCCAACATATCAAACGCATTCAATGTTTTGTATGTGAACGAAAATCAAAGTCATATGAATGTTTCTTTGTATACAATGCAGGTAACTTCTATACATATTACATATGTAAAAACCATCCAATTTTTGAATGGCCTTGGTTTCGAATGTAATTATAGAGTACTTTGTGTTACTTGAGGAATGTAATATAAGTAGGACGTGCTAACTGGAACTCACTCTATAATTAAAGGAACTTAACCTGCAATTGACTTACTTTTCCTCAAAGTGCTCACAAACAAATAAGCTAATTGTCCCGTCTCAAGAAGAAAGCACTTGTTTTGTGTCAGCCATCAACGTGTAGCCAGAAAGATGAACTGGAATTGTGTGTTGAAGGGAACAAGTCGAGTGAAATCAGCAGGCTTATGCTGTTTGCTTTTAAAGTCAGACTGTAGCAGTAAAATATTCTCACGTACCGACTGCTGTGTGACTCTACACTATTCACTCTGTTCTCATTTGTCTCAATGACATGACATATATATTTAGTGTTGACAACAAGCAGGTTGTCCCTATTATATTAGAGTAGCAGAGGCAGCAGGTTGAATATGGATTTACTATAGCTGACATAACTGATGTCACCGCCACACATCACTGTGTATTTATTCAGCCGCAGCCTTTCTGAAAACAATATCCTGATTTGTGCGGATTTCTTTTCTTTCACTGCTCGAGAAGATGCAGGGTTTTAAAAAAAAAAATCTTTCTTTCTGAATTCCTCCTCTCAGTCCTCTCACCCATGCTGGGAGGCTAATGTCTTCCTCTCTGCCTTCGAAGTCTCCGCTCCCTATGTGGCCCACAATGATCCAGCTCCACAATGACAATGATCCAATGTGAGGAACAAAGGGCTTGTTTTTTTCCTCATGAAAACAGACACCACACGAAGTTTGGCATATGCTTTGTGATTTGCACTCTAGAATATTACAGGGAGAGACTTAGGAGTTGTTAAATCACCAGCTTCTGCCTATCAAGGTTGACCTCATTCTGAGTCTCGCAGGTTAGTAACCATTTTTAATGCTACTTAAAGTATCTATTACGAATGAATCAATCTAAGCTAAATGTAGTGGTGCTGCTTACGTTCCAAATCATCAATTTTGTCAGCAAGACAAAGGTATTCAGGACTGGTCTGATGCTTCTCCTCCAGTAGACAGGAGTTTGAAAGAGAGTAGCTGTGTAGCTCTTCAATAAACTTCAGATCAGAATTGATTTAACTGTAACTTACAAAAATAAAGGTAAATGAGTAAAATAAAGAAAGCGAGCAGCTCTAAAGCTCTGTTATCGCTTTCATGTCACTAAGTAAAGACAATAAGATATTCCAGACATTTTACTGTATTAGTAATCTGATATCAAAATGTAACAGTAACTCATACAAATAGTAGTTTTGCTACACTAAAGCATTGCTTGATAACTCGTTATTCACAACACAGTTCATGCAGTATGTATTATTTGATCATCAGATTTGATCATCAGAAACTTTAATCTTTTATTAGATCCATACCAAGATGAGACGCCCAACCTTGAATAAACACAATTAGCTGCAGGTTCTGTTTGATTCCTCGTACTTGCCCATAATTTGCTAATTTGTTTGTTCACTGTGATACATGAGTTGTTAAAGATAACACCCTGAGTTTTTTGGCGCGATGATATGAAATGATTCCACACAAAATCCTAGTTTAAGGTAATATCAACTACCTATTAAGGCAGAGCCTTTGTTTTGAGCTTTTCTGCAACCAGCATTGTGTGTAAAAGCACTTTGCAGTCGCAGCTCCTTTTCTGTACTTCCATTAATTGCATTGCAAAGATGTTGACTGGGCCCTTGACCTCGATAATTATCTGTGGAATGCAAGTGGTGTAATGACTAGATTTTCTCTGTGTGCTGTTTTTGTTGGAGAAAGGAAGGAAGCCACTTGAAGTGCCAGAGCCTGGCATGAAAGTTTCAGGGTCTTTTTGTTGGATTTTTTTTTGGGGGGGGGGGGGGGGGTTTAACGTCTTAAACTGACAAGGAGACTGTACGGTAAATGATTGCAATTTCTCATAATTAAAAGGAAATGCTATTTCAGTATATTTGAAATAAAACTAAAAATGGAGCTCTAACAGTAGTGATTCTATTGTTTCTAATAGAATTTTGCCTATTTTGTTCGTTGTTCAAGTTGAACACTTGAAATGAGGTGGTGTAGCTGAAAACAAAACATGTTTCAAACAGCTTGAACCGTGTGTTTGCTGTGGCAGTGGCTGTGCCTGACCTGATTTTGGACATTCCAATACAATCCCAAGTCCTTCCACAGGCCGCCACCTCCTTTGTTAGAATACAATAGAACCAGTGTCATTTGCCACATCTCCGAGCCTGCAGACATGACACAGATCGATGGCTCTCCACCCTCGGTGTCTTCTGCCTGCCAGATGGCTGGTAGGTCCCAGTCTCCTGACATTCATCAGTGTCTTGCAGTCAGATGCTCCCACAGCAGTGCTCTGACCCTGGGACCGGTCCAGCAGACGAGCATCTCCTCCCCTCTTCGGTGGGAGCTGAAAGGGCTTGGTCTAATGATGCCACCAAATGAGGTGCCATCGCCTGGGAGCTTTGGGAAAATCTGGCCAGTATGGCACAGCTTTCCCATACAGCTGTGCAGCTCAGCGCCCCCCCCCCTTCCTTTTCCCCTCCTGCTTGTCAGTGTGGTGAATGCATTTCATGGGCAGGATGAAAATGTGCAGCCTGATTCAGATTTGCTAAGTCCCTGTGTCCGAGAATTTTCAAGGCTTGTGCAAACCCCATTCACCAATTACACATTGTGCTCCCTGCCGTCTCCATTGCGTCATTGATTTCAAAATGTATCACCGCGGGGGGCACAGGTGTAAAGTACAGCAGGGCTTAACGGCATCCTCAAGACCCAGCCAGTGAGTTGAGTGTCATGGAATCTCATGTTCTTGCTCCACCAGCCCTGTCCAGCACTCCTGCTCTAAAAGGGAAAAAGCAATCGTCCCGCTAAGTGATTTTCCGTGACACCCCGGGGTGATAAAGTGCACTTTGAAGCCACCCTCAGAGGCTTGTCCCTAAAACACCCAGCAATTCACAACCGAGGCTTTGACAAGCGCCCCCCCCCCCCCCCTCACCAAGTAAAGCGAAAGTCTTTTCTAATGGACTCAACATCACTACAGAGGAAACCAACAAGCCCCATGGTACCACCAAATGAGCCTTGCGCAACAGTGGAGAGGGAAATAAATGTCACAAAAATGTAATTTCGCCTCTCATGTAAAGGGGTCTCCTGGCTCCCACTCTGGATACCTACTGACATGTTATTTGTAGTGGGCCAATTCCATAAAGGTTCCTCATAAAACGCTGGTTCTCTCTTTTCTGCATCAGTGCTCTGCTCAAATGGGCTGATTTGTAAATTGTCTTAATACCCTATTCATTTATAAAAATGGCCAAAGATGAAATTAATTCCCGAAACTCTGGAAGGGTTGCGGTTATTGCTTAGTTTATTGGTTCAAAATGGGGAACATTCTGATTATTTTTACTACTAATCAAGGGATAAATATATTTCTGGGTATTCAGAAGGAGAGACAATGACACAAATGGAAAAAAGGCAGTCCTTGTGTTCAACAATATACTCAAACTAATTTACAATTAGACACACTTATTAAAAAGTATTGTTAATCGAGAAAGGACATTTCCTCCTTTTTCACCACCAGCTCTGACCTTGTCAGTAACAAATAATATGGTGTGTTTTGCAATGTCCTTATATGACACACTGCCCAGCAAAGTCAACATCTTTTGTGAACCCAACCAAGACTATCGAGTGGTGCTTCAAGTCGTCACAACACTGTAAAAGGGTTAGGTTTACTTATATCGTGCATTGAACTGCCTGAGCCTTCCTTATGTGCTTTACATCATCATTCACGTGCATTCATTGTGCTGCCATGTAAGGTAAATGCACACTATTAGGAACAACTGGACGAACAGCCAATATTGCTGATATGTTCTGACATGTTCTGCAGGACCCTGAATACAAACCCGAAAGTGTTTTACTTCCCGGTCACCTTTACTTACACAGAGTCTTTGCCAAAGAGGAAAAGCTCGTCTTTGCAAACTCACAGAAACACCATGGAGCATGTTAACCAGTTCTTATTTTAGGCTCACCGAGAAGGGCCAGTGATAGTTATGTGTATACACCTAAATTAGCTCACAGGGATAAATTCTTGGCACCTTGTCGACTATCAGAGACCCCATTTAACATGCTAAGAACATTTCTGTTCTCCTTTCACAGGAGATGCAGTACGGTGTCCTCCTCTCCCCACATAATTAGGAAAGCGCTTACCCAGGTACTGATAATGCCAGTGCCAAGCTAATCTATAATTATCAACCAGACAGGGTGTGCTGCCTTGACACTCAAAAGTGCACGGACCTTTTTTTCTCTCCCACCCAAAACATCAAAGAAGCTAAACAGAAGGAGAGAAAAAGCGAGATATGTATTTGGTTCAAATTGATTTCATTCTTTTGTATGAATATCAAGGTTTCATTCTTTGTCGGTTTCCCCCCCGACTCCCCATGGTAGCGTGTATTCATTGGGACTGCTGTTCCGACCAGATAAACAGGTTTTTTTTGTTTATGGCAATTATTGCCTGAGGATTGTTTCGAATGTGACGTGACTGTCAATGAGGAGGCAGGAGGGAGGGTAGTGAGAGGGAATTTAGACCCACTGCCAGAGCGCATTCTGTCGTAGCTCCAGGGAACATCTGGCATGGATACGGCAGCCACTTATGGAAATTGTACAGAATGTAGAAAATACATATATACAAGTTCCTATTGTGTGTCATTACAAGAAAAATAATCTGAATATTTGAGAAATGCCTGTTAAAAACAACACTTATACGAGCCTGCAATTCGGCGCCTTGAGCAGAGAGTACGCGGACTGCTTGAACAGCGCTTCCTGAATGACAAAAATCGCTGGCGTCAAGAGACCATTACTCTTAATGGGATTCAGGAATTATGCTTTTTCAGCTTGACAGCTTACTCACCAAGATCGAACAATGGCGGCGACGTACTTTCCACCGCACCACTGTCATGCGTTTGCTCGGTTATGCATGCGACTTAGGTAGGATGCATGTCGACACCCTGTAGAATATGAAAGAACATGACATCCCACCAGAATTGAGCTTTGTGTTTGAAAGTGTCTTGTCATGTGTTCAACTTATTTGCATAATTGTTTAATCAGAAGGCAGAACAGAAAGCCTTGCAAATTAGCGACAGATCATGAAGGTATTGGAGAAAAGTGGCTGCACATGTAAAACATACATTTATTGGTATTTGCATTCGGCAAACTGCTTTCTGTGAACATTATCTTTTTGTTATACATGGTTATTAATTTATTCTTTTTCGTATTCTTTTTTGATTTTTATTCAATCATATTTCTCTTTAAGTGTCTTGGGAAGATGCAAAATATCTTCTGTGCATCATGTGCAGCAGTTACAAAAGCCAGTGTTTCACAAGCATTTTTTCCGGATGGGGACCGAATAAAAATAAAGATGTGTGTATGCATCTTCTGGCTGCATCCTTATTCATGGGTTGCTGTAACATTACACGACCACTTGATTGTGAAACTTGGCTGATTTTTCAAAGCAGATGCCCCCCCTCCTGCTGTGTGAAAGGATTTAAACCTGTGTTCTCCTACACACAATGTCAAAATTTCATCTCCATATACCACAGCGATGCAAACGGCCACAAAAAGTGAGAACAGTGAAATTTAAACAACGATTTTTTAGCAAAACCAGTGAATTCATTCAAACTTAATGTTTTGTTTGTACTGAGGATCTCGAAACATTTTTATGGTACAAGTGTTGCTATAAAGTGAGTGGTTTTAAAAGGTAATGGCAATCACCTTCCACTTCTCAGTTTAAAACACCATTACAGCTTATTTCTAACCACTCATTTGTATGAGCAGTTACAATGTTACTGACCATTCTCCTGTAAGCAGTCATGTTAGTGTGCCCAAACGCCTGTAATTACTTTTTTTTTTTAGGCATGAATGAACATGACCTTGTTTTGGAGGCATCATTAAACGACCGTAGTAAGCAGTTGTTTTCCCTCCTGCCTCTCGACTCATTTTCCGACTATACGTTATCATGTGCAGGCTGGACGTTACAAGCACGCAGGGCACTTGTGACATCACCAAGGTCGCAGGGGGGGGGAGGCTTCCCCCCCAGAGACAAAGCTGGGAGGTGGTTGTGGGTTGTTTTTTCTGCATGTATTAGCTCCCACGTTGTTGCACTGTCGACGACCTCAGTTTCGTGCTTAAGTACAGAAGTGATTTTGGTGTTGAGCATGCTGTCTCTCCCTGTTTGTGTTTAAATTTAAACCAGAAATTCACAATTAATTGTTCACAGCAAAACCAATGAAAATGCAAATGTGGGTGTATTTGACCCTCATAAAGTCGATATGAATGTAATTTGACTTTAATTAGTCATATTTAATCCCTGGTTGTGATTATTTTTTAATAATTTCACCACTTTAGGGCAGATGGTGATTCACCAATTCAAGGCAGTGAGACAGAGACGTGCTTGCAAAGTAATGTTTAACACATCTCTATTTGTATTGCGATTATTTTGGATGTGAACAAGGATTTCTTTTGACATGCTCACCCTTTGTAAGTGAGAACCGTTAGTTCGTTGTAAAAAGGAAGGGAAAAAAAATCCCCTTTTTTTGTGGGTGTCGGTTAAAAGTCAATTCCACGTCTGTTCTCTTCTGGCTGCGCCGTAACTCTTCATTAATTGAACTGTTGCAGCCATTCATCACCTCAAACTATTTGACCTGGCCCAAGAAAACACACTTGCTCATTTCCACTCTCACTCCCAGGAGTGGCACTCTGCAGGCAAATGAAAAAGACGGCATATTTCTCCTTTTTCCCTGCACATTCAGCCCCTTGCATGCTCTCATCCGATTATTCAAACGGGCCCTTTTTTTCCCATGAAAATTGTAATAACATTTTGACAGACAGAATGTTGCCTTTCGAGTAGCTTCCCTGACTCTTCACCAGAGAGATCAAGAGTTGTATTTATTCAGTATGAATAGTTAATGTTTGAAAAGTAATTCTTGAAAGGCAGCATGACATGTATTAGCAGATCCTTGTTATGTGGCTTCTTGTAAAGGCCTTCAGATGCTTGACAGATGATCAAGAAGGGGCTTTAAACTCATTCTTGACTCTCAGCAATAATTAGATAAAAAACACATCATTAAATCAGCCCATTTCACCAACATTTGTCAACTTGTCAGGACACAGCAAGTGCTGACTTAATGTGCATAATGTGGAAGCCACCAACCTGCACAACTTAAGTCTACAGTCAGAGGAATATCAAGCATGTAGAGGTTTTGGTCATTAAAGTATACTGTTTCCTCTTTTTTTTTTTTTTTTTGAAGTGATGTATTTTTAATGAATGTCTCCTGTCTAACTTTAAAATGATTCTTTGATTTCATAAAACATTTGAAGAAAATATTCCAGAAAAAAACGTGACTGTTTCTTGACATTATTGACATTTGCATCATTCCTACTATCAAATCAAACTGGTGCTTTATGAATATTGAAGTGGTTGGAATGAATGCAGTCCTGAATCACAACCCAGCACCATTGAATGGAACGCGACATCGCTTGTTATGTTTCTTTCTCCATTTCCCCTCAATCTGAATAAACATAATAATGTCGCATTATTGCTGTGACATTTAATCAACAGGGGACACTCGGAGTCAGGAATTGGATAAAACAACCTCCCATTTTCCTAAAAAAAAGAAATGCAGCTAGAGAAACGCGTGGTGGCAATTTGTATGTACATAAACCCATTCAATAACGCTTGGGCTGGGAATGTCAGGATATATTAGTAATGAGGTTGAAATGTGTTTTCAGAGGAGAGGATGTCAGGATGTTCATATTTAAACACATTATATCCACCTCTGCACTCGCGGAGCTGATGTACAAACACTGTTCCCGTATTACTGACAAATGTGACCTGCTGGTTTTGCTGGTAGTGCTGGAGTGTGTGAGCAGCTAACATTATTTCCTCAATCCCGAGCCTCTGGGATGCTTTGCTGGGCTTTGTAGCTGTAATGCCTGGAAGCTGAATGTGAGGCTGTAGCACTCACTACTGGTGGCATTTCACTATAAGCCAGAGGCAGACCACAGGCTCTCCTTAGGGGATTTGTACCGTAAAAAATGAGTCAGGCTGGTTTGCAACCCCTGGAAGTGGCAGTGGAACAGAGGAGAAAAAGTGAAATGCTGCCATGAAAAATCTATCACCTTACACTTTGCAATGCATGTCATACAGTCGTGCAGAAATTGTGTGGTCAGGAAATTGTGGCTTGCATAATGACTCCCTGTGTTTTTCTTTCTCCATCTTACTCCCCACCTCTGCGTTCTTTGTCAACCTTCTTTCTTTTTCAGTGTGAAAAAAACCTCTCCAAAGCTGCTCCAAAGCCTTATTTACTCATGTTGTTTACAGGGTTTTTTTTCTCTCCTCTCTTTGTATTATTTCTCAAATGCTCCTGAGCCCAAACTTACTGTAAAGCCGACAGCGGCTGTTGATGGAGCCGCAGTTGTTGACATTTGCTGAGCAGCTCCAGCCTCGCTTTAATTCACTATGTCTGTGTAGTGACAGTGGCAATATCACCGCGAGAATGCTGACTGGTTGGTGTATGACCACTGAGGGCGGACGAACGCGGTATATCACCAGGAGACAGGCCAAATTCGCAGCTGCTGAGCTGCCCAGATTGCATCAGCATAGAGGGGGCTAAATCCTATCAGACAAGTCGGTGAAGGGAGAGGAGGCTGCCGGTATAGCACTGAAGGAAGCCAACGTGAAAGCTAATGAACAGAAATCAGGTCACAATGGCCCAGAGATAATTTACAACAGATGTGTTGAGGAAAAGTCGGTGCACAGGTGACGTGAAGGGCACAGAGGTCGATCAGTTATTCATTGCTGTGAGGTTCAGACACTGTGCTTTCACACATTTAACATTTCTCCAGTGTAAACAAGCTTTCATTCTGCTTGAACCTTGTAAACGCATTCATCTCCAAATGAGTGAAGTTCATAGTCATTAAGGTTGTTTAAAATTTCAACTTAACCTTCTTCTGTTTGATTTGTGCCGTTTTTCAAGTCAAGAAATGTAAAATGTTGCTACTTCATGCCACCATGTAGTACTGTCTTACCACTGCTACAAGTCGTATACAAATACTACTGTTATAAGGGAATTTTTTTCATTTGTTTGATGAAGCCAGCTGTCATTTCCTGTAAAAGTAAATAGTCCTTCAAAACGATTCGAAATCAAGCACTGCGACATTAATTTAACTCTTCGACTTTTTAAACATCTCTGATATAATGAGGTAAAAATCGATTCCATCCATGCAAACTTCACACGAGTGTTCATGAATTGGGATGCCCCACCTGGAACCAGACCTGATTGGGGCATTAAGATAATGTAATCAGAGTTTCTGAAGAATATCATTCTGAAGATTCCAGCGGCGCGACTGTTGCGGCGTTTGTCTAAGTGAAAATATTCCGAGGTGAGTTGTGTAACGGATTCTGACCATGTGACGTACCTTCGACAAGACAGCGACCCCGACTTCTCCAAATGTCAATAAAGAACATTTCAATTTAGGCAAGCAGGAATCATTCTGTCGTTGGCAAGTGCCATTAATTTCAATCCAATTTTTTTTTTAATTATGGGTAATCAACACAGCAACCATCTCCGTTCGTGAGACGAGAGCTGAACCACCCGGTAGCTGCAGCTGTCCGCGGCAACCTGCTCAGTGGGTGTTTGGAGTGTGCCGATTAAAACCAACCAGGTTAATGAGTGGCATTGATCAAATATGCACTTCTCAGTTCTCCTCTTTCCCAAAATCACTGATTCTCTGCTTTTGAATTGAAAACGGGAAAAAAATGAAAGAAAAGCAACAGGACATCGTCATGTGAAGCCAGTTGTTTTCTTCTTTTTGTTTATCTGCTTTTTTAGATCATAACAATTTCTTGCACTAAATTCTCTCCATGTATCCAGGCGAATCAACTTGAGTTCTGATCGTGCTGAAGATAGCATTGGCGAATTGAATGAACGAAACAGTGTGATTATATGTCGGTATGGTTTGCACTGTGTGAAGGATAAACATGAGAAACGTGGGTATTTTTGTATTCACATTATTGCATCATGATTCCCCAGATACCCACTGAACCACCTGTCTGTGAGTCTATTACCATTTATGTGCATGATCAACATATTCGATTGCGATTATTTTGCACAATGTGTAATGTAGCAAGCGTACTCTTGTGCTTTGCTAATGCTGTGGCCATCCTGAGGTCCATGACCCCTTTGGAAAGTTGCCAAGAATGATGTGGGGGATGCATATAAAAAAAAAAACTAACAAATTTACAAGTACACTGTTTGTTTTATCTGAGAGGCTTCTCCTTGAATATGTTGCTGAATATGTTCATTTCCCTGAGTGTTTGGCTTCGCGATAAAGTTTTGACAAACCTTCGAATCTCATAGATCAGAAACTCATCCAATTGGATGATCTTTTGTGGAGAAGAGGAAGATATCGTGAAGTTTGATTTGTACAATAGTTAAAAAAGGAAAATTCAACACTTTTTATGTGATTGGTTGTTGTCTGTCTTACAGCTAAAGAAAGAGAAAGCTGAAAACCAGCAAATTAAAGGCAAATTACCAATTGCCATTGTGTCTGATAATTGATTCAAACACAATTAATTATTTGAGTAAAGTTCAATAAGATGGCAGTGATGGGGTTTTTTTCACATCCATGCAAATATCTCATGTTGGTTTAACCCTTGAACAATCCCCTGAATTGAGTCCCGAGTCTAATAAAATTACTTTAGGCAAAGGCTGTTACATTCAAATGTAAAACCTCAGGATGAACAAAGCAGGTGCTGTCAGCCTTATGTTGTTTTGGTCTGCTCGAGTGCATGCGTGCAGCAGCAGCAGCAGCAGCCGGCGCAGCGGTTCTGCACTTGTATGATATTGGCTGGTCGTGATTCCAGGTGCTCCACATCAATGACAGTGTGTGTCCTTGTTTTGTTGCTGCTGCACTGCACCGGCTGCTTTCTGGATCTCGTTCTCGGCATGCTAATGCCACACAGGCTTCCAGCGCCTGCATCTCCACAATGCAGATGTTTTCAATGTGCTTTGCTTAGCATCAAATGATTACTTTATTTTTCCGGGGCTGCAATTTACTCACCGGTTCAGGCTCTCGCCTCTTCCAGGAATGTGACTGTGATCTATTCATGTATGCAGAGAACACCTCCTCCAGCTTATATAGCAGTAGTTTGTCAACCACTATGAATCCACATGACAAAAGCTGACAGATCTTCAACTGTGTTTCTGAGGGTATCCAACCTAAAAACCTCTTTGCGGAGCTCATAGAAAATTTAATCCACAGTAGACGCTTGGACCTGTTTTTTTCCCCATGATTTTCCTTTCCAACTAGTTTGCAGGGTCTTCGATTCAGTCCCCAGGGTCTCTTTAATCGGGATACATATTGACTAGTCTCTGAATAATTCACCTTCATGTTTAATTAATCATGATTTTCATCAGCACTCAAAGCAGGACAGACAATAATGGAGCCAGATTAGACAGGTTTACCTCTGCCTACTGTTTAACTTTAATGGGGGGGATTCTGTCGCTCCGACATCCATCGGTACCGTCAGTCTGTCTCAACACTACAGTTTCTCACCAAATAGGAAGAACACAGGTAGTATGTGAGGTCATAAACATTTTAGAGTTCATCACTGTGTTGTACTTTGAAGGTAACACAGTGTTTTTGTCCAAGTAGTAAAAGGTCCTCAATTTTCATGCAAGGCTGAACAGCCGCAGTTTATATTTGATTTGATTTTATAATATTCTGTTTCTTCCTTTGCACATCACATGTAGCAAAAGCAGTGTTGTCATGATCTCTCGTCAGTTTTCACACATAAAAAAACCAAAATAAAAAAATAGGCACTTTTTTAATGAAAAATGCTACTAGAAATGTTACAGTTAAGCCCTGATTATTGAATTTTATTCATGTTTTTGATGAGTTTAAGGTATTATGCGATTAAACTCATTTGTGCGATTAAACGCACTGATTAAATTGGGTCTTGTGCATGTAATGATTTGCCAAAAAATGTGCAAAATATGACATTAAGGGCATTAAATATATATTTTTGAGTTGACATACTGTCACTGGCTCACATTGTTTAAGGTCCCTGCATGATTTTTGAGCAAAGGGACAAAACATCTCAAAGAAGCATCATATTAACCATACCTTTTGCAGGTTTGACTTCATATATCTTCAATATTCACCCTTATGAACATTGAAAATACCACATTTCCACATGCAGTAAGGAAAAGGTTAAAAGTAAGGAATGCAATTTCACCGAACAGCATGGATATATATATGTGCAGCCTGCACATTATCTTGAAATAATGATGGTCTTTATTGAGCTCTGCGGCAGTTTAGCATCTGCAGGTCAAAAGCAAGCGAGATGATGACAAAATATGCAGTGACAAGAACAGGAGCCCGAATCTGAGTAATAAATCGATGCGGCCTCTCGTGCAGAGCGGAGCCAAGCGGACAGAGCGGTGATGGGCACCTGGGGATGTGATGTCATCACTCGATAACCAAGTGTGGTGATGAACAGGGAGTTTTTCTCAGTGCCTCGTCTGTCGATTATCAGCCGGGCTCACCTTATCTTTTTCTGTGACGCGAGATCAATAGGAAAACAGCGTGCGTATTTTTGAAATAACCCAGCTACCCTCCGAATCATTATGCCACAAGAGGGGCCTGGACCTAATTTCTGCATTAGCACCATGACAACCCTCAGCCTCCTGAGAGGCATTTTTGCAGCGATGACGAGGTTTTTCATGTAGCCCCTCTCTATTTGTATAAGTGATGTATCATTTCGTGGCAGTACACATAATGACTTGTGCTTTTCTTCAGCACTTCTCTCACTGCACAGAGAGTCTGATGGAAAAGCTAAGAGCGGGCGAAGAGAGCAAAATCAATAATCTATTCTATTTAATGGGCTGGAGTGTCACAGTAACGAGATAGGAGTGGATGAGGCGAATCGTCCATTGCCAAATCTTAACAGAAGGCTGCACACGGTGACTCTCCCTTTTCCCCATCCCGTCTTTCTGCCTCCTTCCTGTCATGTGTATAGTTACACACAAGCGACGACGGTGTGCTCGGGTATACATCTTTAATACTCTCAAACTCAACAGAGGAAAAACTATTTGAAAATGTACAGCGAAAAACTACACAATATTCAATTTGCACAGCTTTCATGAACATTCTGTTGAAACTAGAAATTGATAACTTACATTTGTTTGACTTTAATGTAACTACAAAATGGGAACAATATATATATTTTTTTACCTATTTACAGTTTGTATTGATAGCTGATCACGTCCACCTCGGCACATGCAGTTAGTACACATTGGTAACATTTTGTATGCATCTATTGGCCAATAAATGTCACAGGTCTACTTTGAACAGTTGTGGCCCACTTCACTTTGTTTGCAGAAGTTTATTTAGAGAGAGAATTGGTTTTGAGCGCAATCTTGAAATCTACAATTCTTTTAATCTTTGCTGAGCTCCAGCATCCCTTTGTAAAATGTTCATCAACCTCTTAATATTTCACAGTTTTGAGAAACAGTATTAGTTTTCGCTCAGGCGCGCCGCGCACTCCTGAAAATAAATAATAATGAAAAAAACATTGCCTCTGTTTACCTCCTTTGTACCACTGAGTTTAAATAGCAAAACACTGGCTGCTCTACTTTGCACTGACTTGTGCTGCCAAACTCATGCATAGGAAATGATTTGAAAGACTTTTGACTTTGATGCCTGTTTTCCCCATGCTGCGCTCTCCTCCAGCCATCGACGTTTCGCATCGACTTCTAAATTAATCTCTGTGATTAAGCTATACAGGAAGGTGACGGTTTCTTTCCTTGTACTACAAACAGAAGATTTAGCTGTAGTGTCTCTCTGTCGCTCTAACTTGGCAGGCAATATTGGCAGCACAATGATTTCATACTTGGCTGATGGAAATTGGAAATCATCTTCTGAAACAACGGCATTGTCTGTTGCCTTTTCTGAATGCAGCCCGCTATAGTGCAACGTGTTCGGGGTCTTAAACACCTTCTGCCTCCAAAGCCTGTTAGTACTGCTCGTGGACGCCTTGACCTTTAGGAGATATTTCTGTCGGGTAACATGTGAATTACAGCGCGTGACATGAGGCAAATGCCTACACAATATCCACTCTTGTGAATACCAACTCTATTATTATGCTGCATTTTGCTCAGCGTT
Source organism: Malacoctenus gilli (assembly GCA_032164315.1). Classification (NCBI taxonomy): domain Eukaryota; kingdom Metazoa; phylum Chordata; class Actinopteri; order Blenniiformes; family Labrisomidae; genus Malacoctenus; species Malacoctenus gilli. The sequence goes on from JASSRZ010000007.1 coordinate 7,082,136, forward strand.
TTGCCACTTTCCAAACGATTCCCTGGCAAAAACACAAATACCACCATTAGCTCCATTGACTTACAGCTCGCAACGCGAAATCCCGGGTAAACAGAGGAAACAATCCAAAACTTGGTGTTTATTCATGAGTCGAATAGCCATAATCGTTCTGAGCCTGGCCTTAAAATATAGATTATAAGAGGTAATTGCTCACTGATGAGCAGCTGAGTTTGTTTGCAGATATTTGAAAAACAAATTATTTGCCTCATCGGGTCAATCTCCTTAAATTCCACAAATGGGGAAAAATAATATTTTGGAATCAGCTGTCAAAGGTGGAATATGTAAAATTAGTATCTGTAAGCACAGAAAAGAAACTACACTCACATATTAAACATGTAGAAATGCTGTATTTGGTGCTTGAACATAGATGGTTGTGTTTAATCCTGGGGAAATGAAGTACACTCAACGAAGAGTGCCAGGTGGAGTGTCAGGAGGATGGTGTAGTATCCCTTTCTGACTCAAGGGGGAGATTTCTGGGACAAACGATGTATTTCACCTTTGAAAGAACAGAACAGCTTGAAAAATGAATACAAGCTAACACCTCTCTGAATAAAAAATCTAATCTCCTAAAGTGAACTGTGAAACTAATGAATTATATTTATATTTCTTTCAATATTTCATTATTTTCTCCTAAAAAGATTCATTGAGCTGATTTGGATCAAACTTGTTTGGATTTATTTCAACTCTGCTGACTCATGCAGTTTTTAAGGTTTTATTTCATCATTCTTCTCAAACTCCTGATAACACACATATACACACACACACACACACACACACACACACACACACACACACACACACACACACACACACACACACA
>JASSRZ010000007.1:7083094-7116449 GCA_032164315.1 Malacoctenus gilli
ACACACACACACACACACACACACACACACACACACACACACACACACACACACACACACACACACACACTCTTTGTCACTGAACCAGAAATCCAGAGAGAAAACCAGCTCCCTGAATACTCCAGAAACCTGCTTATTGTGTCATACAGACAACAATAGATTGTTTTTTCACTGGTGAATTCAAATAAATTATTCAAAGTAAACACGATTTCTTAAGGACATGGTCGTACAAACTGCACGCCTGCAGTCAGCAAACCTGCATATCCATTAATCTATTGTGATAGTGAGTGCAGGAGCAGTGGATAATTCCTGGACCTCCACAAATTGCTTCCATTTAAGGTGGGCAAACACACACTGATTGACTGAGTGATGTGAGAAGGGTTATTGCACAACTGAGCTAAAGCTCTGAGCGGTGGTGACGCCGCTGATAATGGTTTTCCAGGTTTGATTGTTTTGTAATTTCACGCAGATGGAGTCTAGCAGCACGCAGCTCTCATATGTTTATATTTGCTGAAACACTCTCAGCTTTTCTGCCAATAGATCACAATCACATTTACAGCTTTTCCTCTGATTTATAATGCAAGTTGCTATTTTAAAAAATGTGCCATTGCTTTCCTACTTACTGCAAAATTGGAGCCTCGAGTTGGGAGGAGGATTGACCTTAGGCACAAGGACACTTCTCCTGTAAACAAGAGTTCATAGAAATAGCTGGAGTTGTTCTTCGGAGGTTGCTCCAGCTTCAAACCGTGCTAATGCTAATCCTAGCAGCTGACTTCCAGCTGAATCAGCTCTGCAGATCTTTTGCTTTCACCAGACTCTAAAACACAAGAACTGGCTTTAATAATTCAGCTGTAGTAATCAGTTAATGGGCTACTGCCAAAAGTGGTGGAATTACAGTAATGCATCACTTAATCATGCATCACTTTCATCACTGATGACCCAAAAAACTGTGGTTAAGGTCAGATCAACATACATCTGAATCATTAAGCCTCAAAACAAATACATTCTGTTTACAACATTAGCTTTTTTGCCTTTATTTAAGTGTTTTTGTGAAGGTTTCCAAATATACCACTTTTTTTTATCAGTCTCTGACAATATAGAAAACTAAGTTTAGAAACACACACACACACACACGCGCGCGCGCGCGGAGTGAATCCACAGACCTTATGAGTTTCTGCTCTGTTGTCCAGCTCTGCAGCCAGTGGATAGCAGCAGTTCTATGAGACTTTGTGTTGATTGGCAGCTCCTATTTATTTGTACTTCTATAACTCGCCATCTTGAGGTCTCTGGGCTCTCGCCCGTGGAGTGTTCAGGATGAGGAGGTAGAGCAGCTGCAGGGGCACCTTGGCTCAGAGCCACACTTCCTAACTTCTGAAAACTGCAACAGACAAGCCCTGAAACCTACACACACTCGCACACTACTCACACTCCAGGCTTGCACCGTCTCTTTTAATGAATATTACTTTGACAGAAAGTGGAGAGAGCAAGTATCTCTGTGCCCTCGGACAAAAATGAATATTGATATGAGCGATGTATATATGAGGATGACATTTGTTCACCTCTGCTTCGTTTTGGGGGATCTGCCAGTCTTGCTGTAAAGCCTTGAGTTATGTTTGCATCGCATTGATTACTGGATGAATATGTTTAGATTTGATTTTTCTGAGTTGGTGAAATGCAAAATGTATCCATTTCAAAGGCTTAAAAACCTGCTGTCCAGAATCTCAGTTTTCCCAGTGCCGATGTTTCCAATCTCGCCAAGCAGCGCTCGTTACGGGATGACTGATATTCCCGTCAGATTCAAAAGGAAAAGAACATTGAGGTGAAATTCGAGCGGTATTACTCCATTACACCACTGACACTGCAATCCACTGTGACATACATCGCGGGCCTGCGCCCATTTCCAGACACAGTCAGTTGGTATTAGCTCAAAGATTACTCCAAAGCACGGTCAGTAATGGGAAATTAGCGCTAGCATTACAACATGCCCTATTTAACTTTCGGAGGGGAAAAGTGAGTGACATGAGCGACTGGAAGCACAGCTATCGGGCTGTCAAAGGGCAGAGGGCAGTGCAGCTGCAGACACCCCCAGCTGCCTGGAAGCACGGAGCAGCCAAAGGCCGAGGACACAAACGCTCGGCACAGTGCGGAGGAAATCAGCACATTTCATCAGAAAAAAGGCGGCCGCTGAATGGCCCGGGATAAAAGCTGTTATTGAGTCATCAGTGATTCTCAAGAACTGGGGGCAATGGTGAAAACTGATTGCATGCATTCACTATTTACATCTCATTTCCTGCTCTTTATTTCCAACAAAAAGTCACGTTTTCCAAGATTTTGATTGCAAGAAAAAATAGTGCAATTTACATGCAAAATGGACGAATCTTAGCATAGAGAAGGATTCCATTCTGTGATTGAGATATCGCAGAATGCAATATTCCTTCATTATCATTGAAATTATTGTGAATTATAATAGCAATAGTTTGCTTTGTAAAACCTCGTGCAATGCGTTCGACTGCTCCGACTGCAGCTGAGATGTGAAGTTGCATTCAGCATTCACTATCATTGCAAATTTAATAGTTTCCTCTATAAAATGCAAATATAAAGTGAAAAATTCTCCTTGATTTATGACAGTCAAAATGGAGTCTTTCCATGTTTATACATCTGGATCTATATGTGTCAAGCATCCACACGTGCTGCAGTAAACCTCATACAAAAAATAATTAGGATGGAAAGCATCTTGCTAATTTGGACCAATTCTGGGGTATGAAATATATCCATAAATAATATATAAATATCATCCTCAAAGAATGCAGCATCAAAGCCTGTATATCTTTCAGTCACAAGAAAGAGACTGATTGAAATACTCCTTTGTATGTTGGTAGAAAGAATGTCTTCTGAAGGAAATTCGAAGGGAGTCGGCCATAAAAGCTCGTTCGTCGCCACCACTCCCTTATCTGAAGCTTTCGGCTCCACTTCACACAAAACTAACGGGGAAGCAAAGAGAGGCGTCCCCGCATAAGGACGGGAAAACTTTTCTTTATCAAATGGCCAAATACATTAACTGTGATATAAAGGAGGATTTTCGGTGCTTGCACATTGATTACTGCAGACCAGACTGTGCGTTTGGTGCAAACCGGCTCTGTTAGCACAGTAAGCTTCCTCACTGATTTCTGCCTCTCTGGACCAAGCTGCACTAATGAGTTGGAGCGTCACGTTTTCCATGGCTACACGTACGACGGCAATGTCGAGATCTTGTGATTACATTCTCGGGAAAAGACAGCACTGAAGAACACAGAGGGGTAAACAATGGAGTGAAGCGTGTCTGGTTGTAGTGGCTGTTTGTTGCGTCCCCCCAAAGAAGAGAATGCTCTGTTGTTGGTTTGTACTCCAGTGCGTTTGCTTGCACACTGAATTCATACTGCAGTTAATGGACTATACTTATTTAAAGCATTGTATTGCTTGATCTCAACCTGCTTTACAGGAGCTGTCACATTTACTCACGCAATCATGCAGGATCCATACTGCAAGACGGGTGCTCGAACTGCTGTCTTTTGGAAAGAAAGGTGCCCCACTGAGCCACAGCCGCACAGAATACAACTACAGCCACTCTGAGACCACTTTGTCACGCCGCTCCCAAAATCGCTTTAGCGTGTCCCAGTGAGCGAGTGTTGCTCTCACACCAACATACCCAATGCTGGAAACTAGGTCAGCCTGACCACAGCCAGCAAGGCCACATGTGACCAACATGAAATATACCTGCACAATATTGGTGAAGGGATGATTATTAGGATGTCATCCTTTGCTTTACAAAGTATTTAACCACACAAATGAAACAGGCATCATACAGACATTTGATGACCATTTTGGTTTTACTTACAAATCTAGGCCTTTTTTTCCAGCTGGTGAGTAAAGTAATGATAATACTTAAAATTCAACCTGAAGGCAAGTAATGAGTCACTACCACAGTAGCTCTGTTGCAGTCAGCTCATTGTACATGAGATTTATGGCCTCATGTTCACCTCCACAGAAGCCTTTTTGTACATCTAAAGTAGATTTGCTTTTAATTTTCGAGCAAGCTGGAAAAAAAGAGAGAAAGAATGACAGAATTACCCTTCAAGCTTTTAAGTCCTCGCCTTGGACAGTGTGTGGAATGCATGCTGAGTCTCTGCCCTGCAAATGAAGATTATATTGAGCTAATACATGACGAAATGGGAAAATTGTCTGAAATTTGTGTCATTTTCGATGAAGTCGAATGCCAGTTTTCTACTGTTTCATTTATTAACAACTAAAACCTGCTGGATGACTTTCAAATAAAGATTTAGCACTTTTCTGCATTTATTAAAATTTGGAGAAAAAAAATGTATCAAATATGTCGATACAATTTATTTTTAAGTTAACTGAAAAGATTGTAAACAAGTCCTATGACTATGTCGCTCGCTTTGAGCAATGGAAAAAAAGGAGGATGATGTCCGAGGTGCTTCCAATACAAGACAGAAACAAAGAAAAAGCATTCGCTGAGTGTAGAGAGGATAAATGCTGTAATTAGTTTTAATATTTAAAAACACCAGTAGCAGTTTTGAATAATTTAGCGATACAATAGTTTCTCTGTTGTTGATTTTAAGCTCTTGAATAAAGAATGGCCTCCGTTTTAATCAGCTGGTCTTTGGCCTGTGCATTTCATAATGGAATAATTACAGTAAGAAATCTGCGAGTGCGTGGATACACAGGAGCCCCCCACCCACCCCCCGCTGTGCAGAAGTTTTCTCCTGAGAACAGGATGTTTGCTCGCTGGCCCACACTGCCGTCAGGAGGTCTCCAGCTGCTGGAGGTAATACCTTTTGGCCTAATAGCAACACTGCGCGCTGGTCCTCTCAAACTCTCCAGAGTGAGTCCTGCCAAAGACTTAGCCGGAGGCAGTGATGTTTTAAATGCTGGGGAGCTCAGGGCGGGTTTTGGACAATCACTGCTGAAGAGAGGAGCACAGTTATCAGCGGACTCTCGAATAGGTCGGTGTAGCTGGGGAGGCTTTCGTGTGCGGTGAAGGCAACGTCGGGGTGGGCGCCCCTCATCTCCCAGGGATTTCTTTCCATTCGGGTAAAACCACAGTGTTGTTAAGGGTACATACTGTACAATACCAGTGGAAGGTGCTCTGAGCTGTGGTCCAAAGGTTTTCAGTATGTGGCAACAACAGAAAAAACCCTGCGGTGACTTATGACCATGCTTGAGGTGGAAACATTTTTTTTAAAAGAGATGTTGAAGGATTCTTTCTATGCAGCCGACCGCAGAGAACCTTCTGGATCAGTGGCGAGGTGGGAGGCTCTGGTCCGTCTCGAAGAGGTAGCGGCGAAGCTTTGGCTCGGGCTGTTTTTAGTTTCAGAGGTCGAACAACATCGAGTGTTGAAAGAAGCATTTCATGGACTCCTGAACTCATGTAAGCTGCGCTTTGTCACGAGTAATCAAAAAGCTCTTGAGTGATGAAGGGCTCTGCAGAGGTTGCGCGGGGTCTGTCGTTCTGTTTGTGGCTCTGACGGACATCAGAGTGGCCTCTAATGTTGCAATTAAACCATCGACCAATCTAAAAAAAAAAAAAAAAACAGCACATAAACAAGAGGTCTTCTGGGTCCTTCTCTGTAAAGTTCATATCCAGTTCTTCATGAAGGCAAGAAGTGCCTCCAAGAAAGGCTTGCAGTTGTCATTAAGAAGTTTATCGCTGTAATAACAGTGCCTAAGCATTAAGATGTAATCGCAACCAGAGACCCTTGGTTGCCCCTGGTCAATCTCTTTAAAAACCGACTGGTTTTTAAAGGGGTCTACAGCACCACATTAACTATGAACTGTGTGTAGGGTCCCTGTATGTACTTTTAGACCATCGAAGAGGTGTCAACAAGTGCTGTGACAGCGCAATTTCTATTTGACAGGAATAGCAGATGTTTACTTTGAAAAGGAGTCTGAAATGACTTCCCTTTTATCTGTTTTTTGTTCTTTTTTCACATTTTAACTGTATATGTGCTCAAATCACCATTATATCTGACGCGGAACCTTTAATAACAGTTTAAATATTATGAACAAACGCTAAACTGGAATGTTACCATTTGTACTCCTCCTTCATGAGCAAGTCTAATTTGTTTCTAGCATCTGTGACGGAGCATCTGCTGCTTACCAAGGACACAATTAGCAATCCATCAATCAACCCGCTCCCTCATAGCTAACTCAGACTGCACTCTGCCAAAAAGCATGGGCATTAACAAGCAACTGTTGGCCACCGTGTCCCAGACCAAGCTGTGCTTTGTCAGTATAGCGCGGAGGATTTTATGTTGAGTAATAATATTGATGTTTGGGGTTTTTTTTGGTCTGAACTTGATCATCAGCACAGAAAGCTGAATTAACTGTGTTCCATACAGTCTGTGGTCTCGGAAGTAAAACAATGCTACCGAGTGCCAGGTTTTTTGAACATGACTGAAACAGCCTCTCTGGTGAAAACCAGCTTTTCAAATCCACCAATGATGAATGAAAGAAGCGGCTGCGGACAAGTTCATGTAATAATAATTTCACAGACTGTTCATTTGAGATATTTTCAGAGATTTTCCCCCAGGCTAAAAATGCACAATGCTGACAAGATTATTGAACATTTTAATAAACGTTTTCAACCTCAAAATCTAAAAGTCTGCCAGAAGTTTTTGGTTTCTTGTGCTATTGAAAAGTGGATAAAGTTTTAAAAGGGAAACGGAAACTGTTCTTGCCGTTTCCCCTTGAAATCTCTCAGCAGACAATGGACTAAAAACATCAGAGGTTCATGACAAAGATGAGACGTTTTAGGACGGCCAGGTGGAGCTTCAAAAAGCCGCCTCCTCCTAAAACCTTCTGACAATATTTGCCAGCGTCCAACTTCTGAAATGACCTTCTGTCAACCAAATATATGAGATCCACATCCATATTTAGTCACGCAGGCCAGGAAGTACGGCACAAAGGAATTTTACTCTTTATTTAAATTCCTTTACCAAATGTTTGTGCATATAGTAAAAATGAGAAAAGTTGAAATTCTGCATTTCATCCTCCTCTCCATGACTGCTGATAACACACTTGTAACCTTTATTCGTGTATTTATTAGTATTTTTCTTTTCCAGGCATTTGGGCTGCTGCTCTGATGAACCCCATGCTAATTTCTCCTAATCATTTACCTGAGATGTAATGTCTCTTCATGACCACCATAAGACAATTTTACAGTTCTATAAGTGCATTTGCTGTCCAATTATAATCTTATGGCTGCTTCCTGTCCCCCTTCTTTGCACCAGGAAATGTGTGCATACATTGAACAGCAGTGGAGAACAGTCCTGCATGAATGCATAACATCGCTCTAGGGACAATAAGATGGATTTGCTATGACTGGGTACTATTTGGCGGGCATATCCCCTTCAAATAAGAATGTCCCTCGCTGCGGCTCTCCCTGGTGGGACAATCTTCAGCATGACGAAGTGCAATTATGTGCCGCATAATAGCCAGCTCTAACCCTAACCCTGTTTAAGACACGAAGGGCAAAGTAAAACCCTGCGGGACGCGCTGTGACTGTGGAGAATCAGGAGGGAGAGTACGTGTGACACATTGACTGAAAAAGCCGGCAACAATAGACTAATAATGGAAGGTCACGCCTCTGACTGACATCACCGGGAAGAGGCAGCTCATTCAGGATTTCTGGCTCTGCTGGTGATGAGCCGCGCCGAGGCGTCGCACCGAGTCTCACAGGGTCCCGGTTAAACACTGTGATGCTAAGGTGTTAGCACAACATTTAGGTGTCTTCTGAGATCTGTATCACATTGCAGGATAAAAACAAATCCAAGGGCTTCTGTTGCTTTCTCTTTGCTGTTTTGATACCATATGCTTGGAAAGGCCTTTACTGTTGTCAAATGATGGCATTAGGCTGGATTTATTTCCTGCTAAAGAACTGGACATGTCAATTGAGAAGCTTTCCTCCAACCACAATTAAAGCAAAGAAATGTGACACACTTACAATTATTGTCTTTTCAAGAAATCAAACTGGTTGTGATGAACTATCTAGTGTATACAGTTGACCTCGGAAACAGCAAAGTACTTTTACTTTGAAGGTTTCTCCTTTTGTACGCTGTGAGTTTGTGTTTCTACCAGTGGTTGGCTTCACTGCAATGCTTTCCATCAGCGCACATGTTGCTTCTGTGTGTGCATGTGCAGGGTTTCCTCGACATGCTGGTCACTCTAAACCATTTTTAGGTGTGCGAGTGTGTGGATGTGTGTTGTGTTAAAGGCGCCCCGTATCCGGGGCGAGACCCTTGATTTTGGTAGGATTAGATCCAGCTTCCGTGGGACTTTAGGTTGCATCTGGAAGATGAATATATGAATGAATGAGTGATTTTGGTATGTTTAGCCAAAGAAAATCATCCTAATCCATAAATCTGATGCTCAAATTCACGCTCAGTGTAATTCCTCATTCCCTATGCATGGAGTGGCATGGTTTTTAGAATACATCTATTGTCCTCATGTTTCCTCCACTCCCTCCCTCCCTTCCTTTACTTTTTTTTTTTAATCTTCAGCCTTTTTTTCCCTTTTTTCTTTTTTTTGTACTCTGCTGCAAATTATTTCCATCACTTTTACTTAAGTGACATTTACAAATGAGGGTAAAATCAGGAAGGCAGTGGATCTCAAATTGGAAAAGGCATTGAACTGAAGATAATGCCACAGGCTCCATAATATCAAACCAAATGATATGAAATGTCAAATGATGTGAAATTGTCGCAGCGCTGAATTTTATGCTCCCACCCTTCATCAATGCAGCACTCTTTTTTTTTTTAGTAACCCTCTATTTAGGCCCCGTGAGTAAAAACCTGATTAGATTATTGTCGTGTGGAGGAGCGCTGAGCGCAATATTCATCCCAAAAAATAAAAGAAGCATTAAAAAAAAATGAATTTGACACTCAGGCCTAATTAAAATAAATGCAAATGAAAGGTAAGTTTTTGGAATGCTCCATTTAAGACGTGATAGTATCATTTGGAGTCGTGGGTTTATTGCACTTTGCTGCACATTTCCGTGATTATTTTTCTGCCTGGGGCCAAAAACAAAGAAAATCTATCTGTTGCAGAGGGGAGAGACATGATGGTTTTATTTCATCTACTTGCTGCATGCTGATGTCATTTACATTCAGCTCAGATGCAGGATGGTGAGAATCTTTCCACCACAGCTGCTCCACGCAGTATCTTTCTCCACTGACATCTCATCTCAGACAATGTTTTCCCTACAAATGGCCAATTTCTCAATTACTGTTGTTCGTGTTTCGATGATGATGGTTGTTTTTGCAATCTCGCACTTGTCCCGCCTTGCTGGTATATTCCCGAGATCTGCTTTGAATGTGCCTGGAAATGCAGTTAATTTGGGTTAATTTGTGAAACGGCGAACAGAACGGAGGGGTCCGGGTCATTGTTTAATGCTAGCAGTCAATTACACTGACTCTAATGAGATCAAATTGATGTGGGCCATCAAGAGTAACGTAAAGCCTTATCGGTCACAGATTAATAGAGCCGGTCTGAACATTTAGAAGGTTTGAATGAAAAACAAGTCTCCCGTCTCCCTCGCTACAATCTGGAGGTCGGTCTTTTGACCCTCAAAATCATGTTACCACAGTTGTGGAATAATGATCCATGTCGATGTGGCTTTGAAACACAGGGTTGTAAACACTGTACGGGCACACGTTACATCTAATTAAAGGCCCTGACCTCTCTGCGCTCTGATAGGTGATGCAGGCCGAGGAGCAAATCCCTTCCTGCTCATGTATTCTTCACCTCCTCCGCTGAACCCGTGGCCCTTGTTCCATTACATTTGATTTGGAAACCCATTCACGGTCCAGTGACTCCCATTTTCTCATGGGATTATCGACAGGGTGCCTTGACTTGTTCTAATCCACCTCTTTGTCATTCAAGACCAGATGTCGATTCCAAAATTATATTTCCATCTCCCAGTAAGAAGAAGGAAACATAATTATGGAATTGTCTGCATGTAAAACAGTAAGAACGACAAAACCAGTCGGTCGATCTCGATTCGAACCAGTCCCCCCCCCTCCCCCAATATGGAGTCAGATGCATCTAGGCTGCAATAAGAAAAAAACCCGTTCGGGGGGCCTTGTGTCTTGTGTTTCTTGGAGTCCCTCCATGTGTCTTTGCGCCAGATGTGTAACACCCACAGCTCTGGAAGAGCTTCTGTTGTGTGATAAGAAGAGAGGTGAAGGCAGCTCATGTTTGCGGCATGGTAGTGATGTACTTATATGTGACCCGAGGCAGATGAGCAGATGCTTCATTACCCTCTGTGTGCATTACCAGGATTATAACAACACGTGGATATGGAAATAAAGGTTCAAGGATGCCATGAGGGGGAAGAGATACACAGTGAACATGGGTGTTCACAATTTCTGGCAGCGCGAGGAGGGAAATTTGCATGTGAGGCTCGATAGAAAGATAAGTGGCGAGATTAAAAGGGAGATTAATCGAACATTAAAGGTATAAATGTGCTAGACATAATATGATTAACACTTCTGCATATGATTTATCTGCACTATAAAACACTGCCTCCAAAATGACTTAAGGTTACATAAACAGTTGTAAAATAAAACGGTGCACTGTTAAAATGTCATCTTGTATTAAACTGCGTATGTTTTCTGTCCCATCGGGATTTTGAAACCTTTTTTTGTGATTGCTGCAATCCAAAAATAGTTTTTTTGATTTTCTTAATGAATTAATAATTTACTTCTTAAAATTTGAAGCATTTTCCTTCTTTGAGGGAAGAATGTAAACAGACAGGTATGACAAATTAAGCTAAGTTTATAATTTTTGGTTTTTTTAAATGATGCATGAAGCGATTTGTCATAACAAGCATAATTTAAAATAGCTGTAAATAATTAGTGTGTTAGTGACAGACGGCAAATGTTGTACCTTGCAATCAGTTCATTATTCATGCAGTGAGAGGGAAAAAGGTTCAAGTTTCTGAGGTACGTCTGCCTCACATGTTAAATTTTTCAAGCTGCCATTATGGATTATTTTAGCTACCAAGTATTGCGTGTCAGCCCTAATTCACCCCATGTAGATGTCCTTTTTGTTGACAGCTTTAACATTTAGCGAGCGAAGGTCAGGGCAGATGACAAGTACAGATGTGCTGAATTAATGATGGTCAGCCATGTACCAGTGAGAGCAAACAGTCATCGAGTTGTCACCTTGGAGCAGAGTTTTACTGCCGAGCTGCTTTCGTCTTCGTACTCTTGGCTCTGCATAGTCGGCTGTTGCCCCCACAGGTCTGAATGAAGCCTTCTGAGTTTTTATTGTAGCTGAAAGAATCTGCTTAGGGCTTGCTTTTTTTCCCTCTGCCCCTCTGGACACTTTTGTAAAGCTGTCTCCAGCAGAGAGCATATATCCACAAGCTCCACAATGGTGGTGCAGCAGAGAGCATTACATTTGCTTTCCCTCAGCGTTTCCCCTTCGTGGTCTGACTGTATGTTTTAGATGGGATCCTGCTCCAAGCTGGGGTGTTCAATGGGTGGTTATCATTCATTGGCAGTGCCCAGCGATGCCCCATTCATTTCAGGCAGGTGTTTTAAAGCAGTCAGACATCTCAGAATGTGATGCAGTGTCTCCACATGACAGCATTGTGGAAAGAGTTGTGACCTGCTGGTCAAACGGACTCTTTGTCAGATAGGCGGCAGTAAAACTGCATCATTTGGACAGTTTTAGTGCTAAATATAAGAACTCTGGACATGAACATGTTATTCCAGTAAAACATGTAAATTCCTCTTTTTCTGCAGGTTCTGAGTGACAAACTGCAAACTTTCACAGGAAGAATATGTGTATAGAATACGACTTACAATACAATTCCTACATCCTGACCAGAACTCAGACATTTATTCAAGAATAAAATTAGTATTTGTAGTAATTAAAGACCTAATGCAGGATTACTTTTCACTTAGTTACTGCAGTAACATAGACGGCCATACTAGTAATAGCTCTAAGAGTGGTTGTACTAGTTGTTGGAGTGGTCACACTGGTACTATTGGAAGCAAAGTAGTAAAAATACCAAGTTGTGCTAATATAGTCAAAGTGGTTGTCACAGTACGACTGGTAGTCATAATTGCAAGAGAAGTTACGCTGGTAGTGGTAGTAGTAGTAGTAGTAGTAGTAGTGGTCCTTTTCATAGTGCTAATAGCAGGTATTAGTATTAATACAAATACAGATTCAAACCGTTTCTAAAGTACTAATTGGTCAGTGCTAGTAGTGGTGTCAAAGTTGCAGCAGTACAGTAATTGTAGTATAAGCAGTTCCAGTTCCTACTGGTATTGGTAGTGTTCGCAGTGATGGGACTGTACTAGAAGAAACAGTATTAGTCGCATTTGTGCTGTTTTTAAGCTTCAGGAAACCAGTTTATTAATTCAATCCAATTCCTGCTGACTGCAGGTCACCTCTGCCATTTTCATCACGTGTGTTAACTGACAAACAGAACGCAGGCTTTCCAAAAGATGAAGACTCCAAGGTGTTCCTTAGGAAGATAAACAGACGTTTCATACACGTGGAAACAGACGCCTATGTTTGCTGTGTTGAGTTTTCGCTGCTGAAGTGGCCGATATGATGATCACCGGGTTCACTCCTTTCTGTTCGGTCTGCAGTAAGCCCGGCGGCACATGCAGAGGAGCCTGTGACCAACAGACCTTGTGGGTTCGTCTTTATTCAGCTCAGAGATTTCACCTCACTAACTTTATTATGTTCCAAGCAATCCCTAAGCATTTGCTCTCTGAACCCAAAGTCCAAAGAGAGCGCACTCCCAAAGGAGAAAACGGGGACTCCAGAGAAACCAGAGGGCAGGCAACCGGAATCAAAAGCACTTTTAAATCCGGAGGGTGGAAATAAGGCCTTAAAGGGCATTTTTATTAGACGGCGAGGTGGCTGTGATGAATGGGATGCACTGTAAACATTTTCACAGGGGAACACTATTAATGGTGGAGCATATGACACTGGGAAGCGCAGACAAATGCAGGAGGCGTTGAGGAGGGAGATTTTTGTGTTGAAGGGTGTTTTTTTTATATATTTTTTCTCCTCCCTCTCTCTTCTTCTTGCTTTCGAAGGTGCAGTGTCAGCTCACTTCCTGTGATTTCTGCTTACAGAGCCAGAAAGACTCGGTCACCTGCTAGGTCACAGCCAGGCACAGACTTCCTCGGTTGCGTAGCGACGGCTTTTCAATGTCATTGTGACGCTTTCGGAAGCACCTCAACTTTCGCGCACGCCTGTAAACAAGATTCTCCGGCGATGACCTGAGGGATACGAAAAGTAAATCACTCCGAGTTACCGGAAGGGGGCTCGGAATTGAAACAACACTGTGATGTCTAAACCGCGGTGCTCGTCTGTAAACACAGTACGGCTGCACTCGGTACGTGAGGTTAGTTGGTCCGGCACACGCATGTACAAGCAAATGTGTTGTTGCACATTAGAGCCTCACATCCTCCTGTACACGGGATAACAGCACATTAAAGGTGCAATGGAGCACCGTGTGTCCGCAGAGGCCTGTTTATTCAGAAGGCGCACTTCATTCGAAAGGGAAAAATCAGTTAATAGACCCAGAGATGTGATATGAGCGCATCTTTAGTCTAAACATCGCCTCATTATTATTATTTATGCTGCCTGCAGGACTAAAGAGATGGCATCAGGAACATGACAGCAGCAGGCTGAGGCAGAAATTGGAATTGAGATACCGTTTCCAGACCGGTTCGCCTCTCATACACGGAGGAAAGTGCAAATTCAATTACTTATATGTGCATGTATCGAGCCTGCAGGCCAGGTTTCACAATCTAAATGGTAATCTGGAGCCTATTTATTTTTGCAATAGTCGCGTTATATTGGCACCTTGTGAGGATGCTCCTCCACTAACATATCTTCATTACCTCACGGGACACTTGACATAATGAGTGTGTTTAATCCCCAGTAAATCAGCCGCCACTTTGTTAGTGGCATAAATAAAGGGTCGCGTTGGGGATAAAAAAGGAGACATTGCAAATGATATTAATGCTCCTTTTTTTCTAATTGTTAATTTATTACAGATTGAGTTGGTGTTTTACAGCGTTGGACGCCCTCTTGCATCATAAAATCTGGAGTTTGAGCGGCGCTCTGAGGCTCGTTCGGCGTTTGTCCTCGTAAACCTGCCTGGACTGAACAACAGCATTCGAGGATGACTTGAGATGGACAATTGGTTGTAGTGTTTGTTTGCCCCCAGCTCCATCCTGCCAGTCTGAATACGCTGAGACATTGTTTTGGTTTCAGGCTGGGCTACACTACCACCTGTATCAGATTGTCTATGAAAGGGGCCGAAAACTACTACACTCGGCCCTGCAATCTTCACCGGGCTGAAGTAAATTGCTTTCATTTCGGCGAGCCCCCCTTTGTTATAATGTGACAAGGCTACTGATTAGACGAGGGGGAGATCAATAAACTGTCAGGCTTGTGGCTCAAAAGCAGCTCGGGGAAATCAAGAGAGACTTTCTGGAGCCTGTCACTGACTACAGCTCCCACTGAGCCCCCCAGTCTTAGGGGTTAACTCCTGCATCTGAACTGACACTCGAGAGTTTAATCTCATGACTAACCAGTTGGCGTTCAGGGAATGATGTGGTCACAATTTACCGCCATCAACAACGATACATCAGTACCTGCAGGTGCCAAGTTGCAGAATTTTGATGGTTTCTGGAGCCTCCAAAGGTAAATTTGAGGGGTAGAGAAATCCCACAACGTGTGGGAAAACAAGGCTGTCATCAGTTCTGTGCTCAGTCTCACTCCTCTCTGTTACTAATCACTGTAAGACACAACTGGCTTAACTGGCTTCACTTGTCAGCTTGTAGTTTACAATCATACAGATTTTTTTTTACATCATATTTAGTTAAAATATATGTGGAATTACTAATTTTATTTGAATTAATTCTGCATTACAAAAACATCTCTGACAAAAAAGTTGAGGGTTGAGACAGTGGTTTTCCAAGGGACACCTCTGTCCATTTATTCAGCTTCTCCAAGCACAAGCTGCACTGAATTGAAGTAGCTGCCATTTTGCATGTGACCACCAGGTGCTCTCAGACTTTTCCTCCTGTCTGTGAGTGTTTTTTTCTGTTTCTATCATTCCCCACCTTCACCCAACCTTCACCACCCTCTGAACATGCCCGCTCCCATTTCCATGCGTGCTGTCAGCATTCATATCAGCCCGGTTCCATCTGTCCTGCGCAGTGACGTCTCATTTCCCCGACTTGTCTCTGGCTGCGCTCTCACTTGTGACGCCGCTCCAAAGTTTAAGTTTGCAGTCTAGTCGGGATCGCCGCGGGCAATTTCTGACATCATACCGACAGCTTCAAACCAAATGTATGATGGACAGGCGTTGTGACAAATAGTCTGCGACAAAATCCTCCACAAAAGAATGCTGAATGCCGAGGTTTTAGTGGAACACAACGGCGTCACGAGGCAGTTATACCAGCAAACAACGTTGTTGCATGTGTAAAGCCTCTGTCCTTAAAGCTTGTGCTTAGCTTTGGGATTTACTGGGTCTCTCTTGAAAAAATATGAACCTTGAGTTGTCGCTAAAAAAATGTTTATTTTACTTTATTTTGTTAGGATGACATTCATTTTCACCAGTAGGAGGCGTTGTGGAAAACTTGTCTTTACAGCCAGGATGTTGCTTTTTTACACTGACAAACTGATGATGAAAAAGTGATGGTTGCACAAAATTCAGCCCAGTGATAGTCACTATTCTGTGTGTTGTTCTGCAGTCGCCATGATACGGCAAAAAGGTTAATTAGGCAATTCTTTTACACTTTCATGTAGAACAAAGCAACTACTTGCCTCAGAGAGCAACAGGGGACCCTGAGCACTCATGAGGGGCATAATTGGGTTTTTGGTTAATTTTTACACATTTTTTTTTTTGCTCTCTGTGATATTAGAGATTTCTGTAAACAAAGCCTTATGTGAGAACAACGTGATACATTTTTCCTCATCCAGGAGGGTTTTTTTTCCTCATTTTTGTTCATTTATTAATGAGCCACTGTGCTTACAAATGCCATTTTTTTCATCTAAATAAAATGAATGTGTTCTAAAACTTTTGTGTGTTGATGAGGGTTCACCCTCTGATCAGTCAGTTCCTCTGTAGCTGCCTCTTTTCAGAGCCACAGCCGGCGTTAGAAATTTTGAGTTTAGATATCAGCAGGAATTCATCCCTCTGACACATAAATTTTGCAGCCAGATTGTGGTGTTAGAAACACGTCACATCTTGTGATTGGTCCTTTCAGAGGTGCACGATCTTGTGCAGCGAGCTGTCTCCCGTAGATCATCCTCCAAACCTTCCAAGAGTGCATTTGAAATTGGATCAGTTCTCCAAATGTTCTCGAAAAGGACTCGGGGTTCGTGATTTATCTGCTGTGGCTCCTGAATGGGACTGAACTGTCATCTTCCCCAGTTGTCATCTTTTTTGTCCCACCAACATCTGCCAGCTGAAGGTTCCCAGCAATTACTGTGAGCTCCTGTCTACAAGTATATCATAATTATACTCTGCTAATCCACTGTTCAGCAGGTAGCTGTTGACATTTGAAACACTGTCGTGCCGCATCAGTAGAAACAAGCCTCACGTCTCAAGACAGAGAATAAGACTAACTCAAAAAAATCTGCCTTTATGTTACGTGAACATTTTTCACTGCTCAGGTGGTCGCTCGTGAGCATGCAATAACTCAAAGCACTGACAAAGGCTGCAACGCAAAGGTCTTCCTCACCCAAAACATTCAGCCTCAGTGTCTTATGATGTTAAATCAAAGACCCAAATACATGACTGGGGAGCTGCGGTGAACTTGAATAATTTTAGTCTTTAATTGAAAACAAAAGCACAAAGTGCAAAAATTCCTTCTCAGGAAAATGGAAATTTTTCCAGGAAATAACCAGGGAATAAAACGGAGGACACAACAAAAGGCTGAAATATATACTTGGATTTTAATAACACAGATGAGGAAAAGGGGGCTGATGAGACACAGTTAGAAATAATAGAGGATCAGGTGAGTCTTCACAAGCAACAGGACCGTCCTCAGTCCCTCATCTTTTGTGCTGCTTATTCCATTAAAGGGTGGTGTCCTTTCCTGTGATGTCTCCCACATCACTGAGGCATCACCTGTGTAACATTACCAAGGTGTTTCCTGCATATTATTACGCAGCGTTTCAACCAGACACGGTCCGCTGAGCAGAGGGACGGAGCGGGTGTGCGTTCAGAGGGCTGACATTGGTCAGCACACTCTGTCGGGTGTTAGTCAGTCGACACAGAAACAAGTTTGCCTGTAGTCGTTTCACCACCTCGAGCCACCAGTGATGCGGTGGAATATTTTTTTTCTCCTCTCCCCCTTTGCTGCTGTAGGGGGGCTGATGCTCAACGACAGTGATGCTGATGGGATGGGGCAGGTGTCCTTTTGATGTCCTCCGCGCAGTTATTAACAAGTCATATTGTATGTGAAAACCAATCATAAAGGATAACAGGCAGTAATAGCTGTTGTCTCAGCATAATTGTTTAGAACTCGGGATGCTCGGCGAGAGGGGGACCGTTGAGTGGTGCGCACAGCGGAGACGCATTGGCGCGGACCACTTTTTGAAGATTGTCCTTAGCCATGACGGGGAAATGAAGCAGTGGGCTGCTATTTGCCATCCAATTAGGATTATTCACGGAGTTCAACAAGCATACACCTGAAAAACAGTTTTTTCATCAATTTCCAATACCCGCCGTTAGTGGTGGAGATAGGAGGGATGCTAATGAATGTCACAGATTTAGACACATCCCTCCAGGACGTGACAGCCAATCACATTGCAGATCTGTTTATCTATTAATGAGCAGATAAGAGCCTCTGCGGCGCCTGCAGCGTGTGTGTAAGTTTCACAAGAATTAATCGCGATGTGTAGTTCATTAAGCCTGAAGTGTGGCGAAGCCCTTTCACTCAACTGACACCTTCCAACGCGGTCCCGTTAAATGTGCGACAGCTGCGGGTTTTTGCAGCGAGGGCCGGTCATTCCTGCCGCTGTTAATGCACAGCGGGGGGACTTTTATTAGCCGGTCGATCTAGAGAATAACGCAGCGCACGTTGAGTGAAAACATGCCATGCTTCGAATGACTCTTGATAGAAGTGGCACCGCATCAGGCAGAGCACGCCTGGCGAAGGATATATGGGCCCCCGTTGTGCACCCTTGTGGGACATACAATGGTTCGTTACGTGGGGATCTTTGCTTATGAGATTCACGTGCGGCGTCTTAAAGATTCCTCACAGAAAATTACACCACAAGAGTGAAATGGATTTGCGTACATAATGCCCACCTTTTGGATTATCCCCCTTTGAGACTTAAAGAGTTGTTGATAGAAAGCCCGGGGGGCAGAAGACAGAGCCACTCCACTTTGATCCTGACAGGAAGATGGCTGCCTCCCAAAAATATCATCTCCTCACAGCTTGACCCACTTGTTTGCTCTTATCTTCAGCGTGTTGAGGGGGAGTGAAATGATATGCTGTTGCCGGGAGAAATTGATTCCCAACCTTTTTTTTTCCCCCCTCCCTCCCCTCCTCTTCTCTCTGCGACAGGGTATTTGTTAGACTCCAAGTCAAACGTGATATATACCGATTCGTTACCCAAAGTGACTTAGGCCCTGTCCACACAGAGACGCACTGTGTATCCGTGTAAGTCTTTTGTACCGAATAGGAGTTCTGTGAACTCAGAGGCCACAACTGATGCATTGCAAATCAACAGCAATGCAAATCTTTGGCGGGACATCGAGTTTCATTTGTGCAGATTTTGCAACTACCGCTGCAGGCTGGGTCGTGCGCAAGCATGCTATAGGGACGCAATTTCTGAACATGATTAGTGTGCAAAGCGTTAGCTATGAATGTTGTTTCTAGATACGACAATGTGACAGAGGAGGCCCTCGCAATTGGGCCATTTTTAGGTCTCGGATATAAAAAAGCTGAGTACTGGAGCAACAAGAAGACGGCTTGTTTTTGCTCCTGGTGTTTGCTTTCACGCTGCACTTCTAATTGTTTTTTAATAGGAGCGATCACGCTGTGAGAAATCATTCGTAAATATCCAACACTGCCAGAAGTTTCTCTGAGGCTGTCTTTGGTTGTGCACTGAAATGATGGCGATTCATGGGCCTGTCTCACAGTCAGTGTTAGACCACCGTTTGGGGGTTCGACCAAAGAGTTTACCAGGATTCGTGATCTTTTGTTTGATACAGCCTGAAATTAAAAAAATATGTGCTGCCATTCCTTGACATAAAGGTGCATTTCTTCCGTTTTGGCCTTTTTACCGCTGATATAAAGCAGAAGTTTCATTCAACATTTGTCCATGCTAGCTGCTTTTTGTGAGCATGTTTTCGATACAGACCGTAATTCATATGATACTTTCTCTTATTCTTCGCATCACCTTTTTAATCAGCTCAGTTTTGTGCACATGCACCCTCCACAAGTCTGGTTTCTGTACGGCAGCATAGTGAGTGGATTGTGTGGTTTCTTGGGCATGGAAACTCTCTTTAATGTATTGAAAGCACCTTTAAAATGGATACATGGACGAGGCCTTAGTGCATGGATTACTCGCAGTAGCAGACCAAGATGATGCATGAAGGAGGGAGCCAGCAGACCAAGTCAGTCATATTGAGGACTGGTTGTAGATAAGGATATGTCAGCGAGGCGAGATCACTGAGCCGGACAACCTCAGTGCTCCGGCAAGGTGACTTTTAACACGTCTACGGATCCCATATAACACCCATTAAATCCCACGTCTGGCATTCAGATCAGATGGTCGAAAGAGACCTTTACTTTTGTTTACCACCACCAACTTCATCACTGTCACTGTCCCAGCTGTGTTGTTGTCACCAGCACTGCTTCTTACCCCGGTGGGCTTAATGACCCACAACACAAGGCTGTGAAATCCAAAGGACACCATTATTAGTCTTCCCTAATAAAGTCAGATTGTTTCACTAAGATGTCAGAATGGGTTTGGAAACACAGGAATCTGTTCTTCTATTTGTCCGCCTGATGCAGATGCTCTTATCATCAGCTGCAGAAACACTTGGTTATGATCTCAGATAATTGATTTCGCAATGAGGGTGCGTCTTGAAAAGATGCAGAGGGTGGGGGGTGGGGGGGGCATCATTAAAAAATATTGAAAATGTGAACGAGGAAATCTTTTGCCTGTTTTGTTAATCATCATTGTCAAAGACCTCTTTTTTCCCACATTAACAGGATTGCCTGCATTCCTACAATAAGAAATGGTAATGTTAATTAAAAAAGGGAGAAAAAAACGTGTTTTGTTTTGTTTGGGTTTTCTTTACGTAGGCTACAGCAAGGAAGGAATCTGAGTGAACAAGGACTGTGCCAGCGAGATAAGGTGTAGAGTCTCTTTTGCCGTCTTATCAGTATCCTCTGCAGTCTTAGTACTGCCACAGCTCCAGTGGGAATTGACAATAACAACCGAAATGTTTTTTTACCCTTGCTTTTTCTGCAGATGGATTTGCTGGATCTTAAAGTCTGAAAGCTGTTGCCAAGTCCCGGTATTAAACACTATCTTACCTCATTTAGTCTGAGAGAACTCCAGGAAACTCCAATGCATTTGCTCAACTTTACAGGTGTCGCTGACATGGACACATGAGAGGGGCATTTTAAATTTATATCATTCAATGGTCCTGCTCTCGCACCAATCCAAGCCGCGTAAACGGGAGTGAATGCAGCGGCGGAGATTGAAAAATGGGCTTGGAGATCACAGCAAGGTGAATTTATTTGGACTGCAGTGGATAGCAGTGATAACAATCTGTGTAGTTATGTGTTCCACTGTGTTCTGGCACTTAGCACCAAGCCTATGGTTCATGTGTGAAATGCCTTACCGTGAGTCTGTGCATATTCCCTCTATCTGGCACAGCCACACAGCAGTAGGCACTGGAAATGTGCTTTTAGATGATAATGTTAATACTAAATGCGTTGCTGATCCAGCAGGAGGCTGTACTTTAGTTTAGAAGGGAACCTTGTTTCTTTTCCTTGGTTTTGTTGTACACTCACAGCTCATTTGAATATTCAGAGCACAATTTGCCGAACAAAAAAACCCAACAAAAAACCCAGACGCAGCCCGCTATACAACAATGTGGCATTATGGGAAACAGAGATAAAAAAAAAAAAAATCCAGGCTTGGATCATCTTGAAAGCGGTGCCAATCTTCCACTGCAGGACTGCGATTTCAACACATTTTTGTCCAAATAAATTTCTCTTTATGCACCAACAGGGGCCGAAATTACATGTCAATGTAGCAATGGACAACAAAGTGAGACGTTATCTTTTTTTTTTTTTTTTTTTTTTTTACGATGAAAGATTTTGGTTGAAAACAATCCTGCAACCAAAAGTTGGAAGGGAGTGTTGAAGATGAACGGATGAATAGTTGGAGTCTTCAATCAAATCGATGTGAAATACATGAATGGAGCCACATTTCACCACTGCACTGTTTATTTCTCCTTGAAAAGTCACTCTGCTGCTTCGACTTTGGAATGGTTTTCCACACGTTTTTTCTTCTGTTTTTGCTTTTAGAAACTTTTGTCCATAATGGACAAAAAAGCAACACCATACATCTAATAGACATTTCCACACAAGCCATAAACTCCTAACAAGCAACAGAGATATTAAATGATTAATATCACCAGCAGAGATAATAAAGTGGCTCCGGCCTCCCACAGTCTGCTTGCATTGCTCCTTTTTGTCCTTTGTTTGACATATAGTGCAGGACAGAGGGGCTGCGGAGGGGTGACTAATGTATCTAGGTGGGTCATGTCTCGCTGGCTGTATAATAAGCAGAATGGGATCAAATTTTGAAAGTGGGAACAGATCAGGAACAGGATCCCACCCCCTGTGAAACTAATGTAATGACCTTGACCAGACTTGGAGCGCAGCTTTCGGGTTTTTGCCAGAGGTTCCTGCAAGGTTATTCGGCTTAAGCCTGTCCTGTGTGTCTATACGTCGGTGTGAAGCTGAGCGCTGTGATGGAGAGAATCAAGGCAAACTTCAGTCATTATCACAGCAGTATATGAAGGTGAACTGTTGAGAGGCAGTTCTGACCTCATCGCACAACGCTTTATCTACCGGTGACCTGCCGACTGACCAAACTGCCATCTCCTTAAAGCACAGTCGCCTGTGAAAAACAAAAACAGCAAACAAAAGAAGGAGGATAGCAGAGGAGTGAAATGAGGCATTCAAATGCCCCTCAGAACGCAGCGGTGGATCCAGCCACATGAGCCGCAAAGACCGTGGCGGCTCGGCGACGGCGTCACGGGCAATGTTTCACAAACAGCTGCACAGTGCCATCTAGAGGTGCCTCGAGCAACAGAAGCGGGAGACAAAGGAAGAGAAGGGGGGAGGAGGAGGGGGGGAAAAACAACTGAAAGTTGAGTCTCATGCAGGTGTCACCCACATTTCTGCAGGTGTGCATCCTGGGTATCAGATGGTGAGAGGTGATATCTGTCTCCCGCACATGCACACACTCGCATCCTCTCCAGGTGAAAAAGAGGCGACATGTCACTGCGATTGCTGATTCTGGAACTAATCCCTCACTGATCCTATTTGGGGGGGGAAGAAAAAAATGTGATGCAACCAAAACTGGAGCAGGATTGTCTGGAGCAGGGCAGACGCGGCCTGTTGGGAGGCGAAGGGAGCAAATAAAACAATCAACATGCCATGAAATGTGTGGAGATGCGGGTGCTGCCAAAAATTTCAAATTCAAATGTGGCTGACGTTGAGTTTCAAGCTTCGTCCTTTTCTATCGTAATCACTGGTGCTCAGCTGTCCCCAGAAGCAGTGTGACATCTTTACCACTGCAGGTACACACCCTCCAGATATACGCTGTCATCAATTTTCCTGCCCACTGAGCACACATTGTTCATGCTCTGTACACCCTTGTCACAAAAGTCAAACCACAGTGTTCAGGATTTTTTTTCCCCCCTCACAGTTTCAATGTACCATTTTGTTTGATTTATATGCCAGCATACGTAAACTGTCGCTGCTGACAGTACAGCGAAATTGGAGAATGTAATCCAACAACAGACCTGGTTGTCAAGTGTGGCTCCACCGAAAAAAACGGACGAAGTGGATCTAAAACTTCATAGTAAAAGCTTGAATTTGAAATGCTGAATATCTTGTTTGGATACATTTTGAAAGGAATGGTTATTGGTTGGGTCGGACAAAGAAATCAAGCGAGGGAAGCTTTCTTCTCCAACATGCAGGGAGATGGGAACGTTCGTACTGCAAGAGGGAGGCTCGGAGTCGTCAACAATTGAAGCGACGGCGTCGAGTGTTCGGTTTATTTGCACAAATAATCCTAATAATATTGAATGATTCTGATTATGAGTGCGACGGAGGCAGGCAGACAACCCATTCCTTTTGTTTCGCCCTGCGCTGTGTTTATAGATTCTGAAAATGAGACGGCGCGTTAGATAAATGAGTACAAATGCAAATGACTGCGAGCAATTGATTTTTGTTTGCGCGCAGTTGTTGGTGGGGATGAGCTGGGAGTGAGTGAGTGAGTGGGTGGGTGGGTGGGTGGGAGGTGGGCGGATGAGGAGAGGTAAAGAGCACCATAATCTAAAGGAGACCAAAAAAAAACAAAAAACAAATGTCGGGACAAACGTGTGGAGTCCGAATCCTCGCCAACACCGACAGCAACGGCAGCCCCAATTTCACCAGTTGATGATTTCAGAGCTCAGTGGCTCCAAGAGCTCCTGTCCTGGCTCAGAGGACGGCTCGCTTCAGGGGTTTCATGCGACTTCAACCAATGTCACCATCAAAATGTTCCAAAGTTCAGGCCCTTTTAGGTCTTTGGGGCATACATTCGAGAATGATTATATATGTATGTATGCAAGGAAACTTGCAAATGTATTTCTGTCCCTCCCGCGACTCCACTGCAACCACATCCTGGCAAACATCGAGTGACTGCCGACATTTTTTGCCAAAAGACAATGATGACAAAGATCTTTGGGAGGTGATGAATTATGAAGAGCAACAGGAAATACTCGATTTGTCAGTCGCCAACAGGGGCTTACGCCAAGACGAGCGCTCCATACTGCACCTGTAAGCAGCCACACCAACTCTACGTTATTAATCGCATCCTGTTGATGAGCGTGACAGTCAATGATGGACAAGGTGACTGGAGCCACATCAAAGTAACTCCATGGAACCAAGTGGAACCAAACAAAATGTCAAATCATTCAAATGAAGATGGTTATCAGCTTTCTGCACAACTTCTCTGATCGGATTCAGTTGTGTTGGTGTGGGAACGCGTTGGAAACAAGCCGGAATGCGGCGCTCTCTGACCTCTGACTTAGGATCACTATCAATTGTAAGTATAGGCTGTTAATAAGGAATTGCGTGCTTAGCGTTTATGTGGCATGCTGACGCGAGCGTTAACCTCACTCACAAAGATGAGCTCGTTAAATCGGCTGGCGGTGCCCTTTTGATATAGCGCCGTAAAGTTACATAAAGACAGCTGGTTGTTAAATAAGTGGCTGCGATTCGCAGGAAACGTTTAAATCAACAAACCTCCGACTGATCGAAGGCGTTTGGCGAACGAGCTCATTGGACGCGGCTTCCGTTGTCGCAGGGCTTCAAGTGTCCCTGCGTGTGTCCGTCGTAATTACAAATGACTTTTGATGGAACACAATGTGATAGACCCATCAGATGGCCGTGGTTGAAGGAGGCTGGACGTGACTCTGGTCAGTTAATGCAGCATGACTGTGGTTAATCTTGTGGGATAATTGCCTGGACAGAATGACCTGGATAATGTCATGTACCACGTCAGCATCTTCACTGAGCAACATGACAATTATTCCACATCGAAGACATATTAGAGACTGCAGGTTTCTTGGTACATTAGCTGGCTAATTGGTGCAATCTGTTGTTAATCCTGCAAATTACTGGAGAAAACGGTTTATAGATTAAAAAGATGGTCAAACTTTTGATTTTCAGTTATTTCTCTCCTCGCTCGGGCAGACAATTGTTGATGAGGCATGTGTGTTATTTTCCAGAGACTCATTAATTAAATTTAATGATGTTTTACTTGAAGTTTAAACTTCACTTGAAGTCACTTTACTCCCAAAAGAACAATTACTTTTCATATTTTGCACAAAAGATGACAGCTGATTTACAATTTACAAGAGAGGAGTTGTTTTTCTCCCGACTATAAACTCCTTTAGGCAACTAAATAATTACCTTTTTGCCCCCCCCCCCTTTTTTTTTAGAGGGGCCTTGGGAAAACTTTGGAGGAAATGGAGAGTCGATGAGGTCAGGAGTCGCACCTTCCCCTGGGTCTCTATGGACGTCCCTGTGTGTGCTGTGTGCACCTCCATCCTTAAGATGTTTCCACTGATACTGTGTGTCTGTCGTATGTTGGTGCTTCATCTGAGACGTTGCCGAAGTTCATTTGCAGCACGCTTCAGGCGATCCTTAAGGGAATACCCTTGTTCTTCCCCCCCTCGTGTCCCTGTCCCAGCATGCACACAGCATATTGATCCATGCTGCAAATCCCCCACTCTAAAACTTCCCTTCAAACAAAGTGCAGGCTCGCAGATGTTGCTGCCAAGCAGCATGATAATGTTCAAGCAATTCATAGACATTTAATGACAAACTATTGCAATACTGCCATTGTGAGTAGATCTTATACCCACTGCGCAGAAGGTAATCTCGTCTTCAAAGAGTGTTCAGCCGTTGACAAAGCCACATTTCTTATTGGAAATAATAACAAATATTTAATGTCACTAAAGGAACAAACCTGTCCGTTCTCAGGCTGTGCGGCAGCTCATTTCACTGGAAAGTGCACATCAACAGGAAGACAATCTCGTGGACGATCTGGTGTCATGATTCTTATCTAAAAGCTGAGCGGGAGATGGTAAATTTTGTGGCAGTTTTAATAGTGCGGTCTCATAAACGAAGACAGGTATGCCCGCGATGACCAGCCTGCATTGTCAATATAACTCACACTGATGTATGTGCTGGCTGTCAGGTGCAATAAATCCAAAGGGCGCTGTGGGAACTTGTGTCCACTGGTCTGAGGGTCCCATCAGCAGTGTGAGCATGCAGGAGCGGGGTGGACGGCCGAGGAGGAGGAGGAGCTCTCGTTTCCTTTTTGGACTATAAAACAAAAACAAATCAGTCTTTTCTCTCTTTACATTTCAGCAGAGAGAAGCCTGCTTTCTGACTTGCTTTGGTACTAAAAAGTCAAAGATTAAGGGCAACACAGTGACTCGGTGGTTTGCACCGTTACCTCATAACAAGAGGCTCAAACCTACATTGAGTCCATTCCACGTGGAGTTTGCATGTTTTTCCCTGGGTCTCATTTCTAGTTTTTGCTACTTTGATTGGTGCCCTACATTTCCAACTATAAATTATTGTTAACTATCAGTGAATAAGATCAAATATACACCTTTAGCTGTGTGACACTGTGGAGAAGATAAATGGACCGGAGGGCGTGGCTGTCACGCTGTCAGCCCCCAGAGGCAGCAGTGTTGATTGCACCGCTCAGTCAACAAAGCAATGAATTACATTTCTCGGCTCCTTTTCATCAATAAATTTCCTTCTTGCAGGAAGCGATCTTGCCAAATGCTATAAACAAAGTGTGGAATTGAACAACACGAAGTTTGGAATTCCTCAAATTTGGTGACTTTAAATTCCCCGTTTGCTCATTTACTCGATGGACTTTTGATGGAGGCTGATGACTGTCGACTGATTTGTGGTATTTTTGGTGCAAACGGTGCTGCAGAGTGAGCAGCTCTGAAGGCAGTCATCAACAGTCTGTTCGTGGATTCGCTTTGGATGTGTGGAGGAAGTGAGACAGAGAAAACTGTCTCCTTGATATGCCAGATGTTTCCTCAGGAGCTTCTCATATCGCCTCCGGCAAGACAACAAAGAGACACAGAGAAGAAGTTCATTGAATCATAATGTTTCCTCCTCCTCAGCAGGCAACTGTAACTTCGGGCGTGTTGGAGTGTCTGAGACTCAGTCTGTGAGTTATCACCAGTCAGGTGAAATTACCAAGTTGTATGACTGCATTTCTATCAAATACTTATTCAGATATCAGCCAAAGTTTCCCCAAAACCTCTCAGACTCCTGGATTCTGCAGCTTGTGGAACGGAACGACGTCGTCATTTGTCTCCTTGTCCATGCGTCGCCTCATTTATTGCATTTTGAAATTGTTCCAAAAAATTGTTTAGGACTTTTAAACTGTCGAGCCAGTAGGTGAATCACTGAACTAGTAAGAATACAAAAGACTATTAACAGAACGTTAATGGGCTCCCCTGCTTGCGTTCTGACACATCCCTCCACATTTTACACCCACAAAATAACACTGTTCACCACTGAGAGTTACACTAATACCCTTTCAAACAGTTTAGAAGATTGTGGCATATTTATAAGGAAGTCGAGATAATTGCAGCGAGCCCCGAGTCAGGCAAGCAAAATATGCAAACGACTTTCCCCATTCAACCCCCCAAAACCCTTTTTATTTTTCTTGAAGATTTGAGTAAATTATGTGTCATTTAGGCTAAATTATATGTCAAGTTCCCCTAAAAGTTAGAGTAAAAACTCGGTTCCACAGTCACGAGGGAGCCACTCTGAGGCCTGGAGCCAAACAATAAAGTCAGAACATATTGTCCATGTAAAGAGTCACAACCCTGCTGAAATGACCAGAAAAGTTTGGAGTGCAATGATTAAAAACTTGTTTTTGCCTTTGTTCCATGAGCTTTTAGGTTTGAATCAAAGTATCCCACATATTTTTTTTGATGCAGTTCTTAATCATCACCGCTAATGAGGAACAATTTTATGCTGATCCAAGCTATTGGCAAACTTCAACTGTGAGTCACGTAACTTCAGGGCATTCGCGTCAGTAATTCAGGGAACACACACTCGCAACTGTCTGTGACCACACATTTATTGCCTCAACTCTGAGTGACTGCTAATTTGTGTGAGCATATTGTCTTCTCTTATAAAGCTTCATGTTTGAGCTGTTTTAAAACGCTGCCAGCAACATGAATTCAAATGTGTTTTTGTTTTTTTTTTTCCTCCACCGAGCAGGAAGACCAAAACACACCATATGGCGACTGCATGTTGCAATCTGTGATCATCATGCATCTGTGGCTTCAGTGGTCAGTCTGCCGGTGGAAACGGATCAGAGGATGAATGCATAAAACACCTCATTTCAGCCCGCGGACTCTCTGCTGGGCGTGCCGGGGACAGCGGTTGACTCAAAATAAACCCCAACCTGCGAGTACGGGACGTCAGAGTTACGCAAAACAACCGTGCGCGTCCTTTGAATCGCAAACAGTGGAGCCTCGTAAGTACTTCTCCCAGTAGAGCGTGAATATTTCATGGCACCCACAGCGGTGTATCATCACACACAACACATACATGCTGTAACATGAAGCTTGTCGGAGCGAATCAAAGCGGCAGCTCACATCAGATAACCTGAGTTCTTGTGCTGAGGGGAACTTGTGGGTTGACACAGTGCAGGTAAGTAGAGCCGAGGCGCGTCGTTCCTTTTCACTCGGCAGCTACCTCCTTATAAATATAGCATCAATGGAGTGCCTGTCTGGTGTTTTGGGTGAGGAGAATGAAGCAACTCCACCTGAAGACTCAGTGATCTTAGATGAATAGGGTGTCATTCAGGGAATAAGCAGGGCAGAGAGGGCGGATCTGATGCCAAGTGCTGCAGCTGCTGGTGAAGGCCGTTCCTCTCAGCCTCAGTCACTTTCTAAAGCTCAACCAATCTTTGCGCTCCTTTCGCACAGTTCTGTGCCAAAGCCTTTTATGAGCGCCGCCGCTCCTGCAGCAAAGCGTTTAACCTCACTTGCGGAGGGGGGGGGGGGGACCCAGTGTTCTGCTGCAAAGACAATAATTAAGAGATAAAGCTTGCCTGAGAATAACTCGAAATAAAAAGATAACGAAATTGGTAAAGTTGTCTCTGGAGCATTGTTTTCAAGTGCTTCTCTCAAGATGACACCAAAATATCCAAGCCGTTTTTCAGAAAACGTTCCCCAATCACCCCAGATTGAGTCCAAACAGGCGCTCTCTGACTGACAGCAGAGACTTGATGTCGCAAATGTTTTGGAAGAATGAAAGCATATGTAGCCACATGCCAGTTGGATTGAAAAAAGCACAAGGTAAACTTTCATGCCAGGCAGTTTCGCAGGAAAAGCTGTTGAAGCCTATCTTCAGCGGTCCCTGGGAGAATCCTTCCTGACTGTGCACAGGTGGACCGATCAATCTCGTGTCTGTTTACGTTGCTGCCAGATGTTAGCCAGTATGACCACAGCTTAACTTTTTTTACTGCTGTTTTTACTGTTAACGATGGAACAGACTCGTGCTATACATTCCGAAAACAACGTTTAATGGGCAGCGGAAAGGTCGGAGACCTGCGAGAATAAACTCGACTGACGCTCTGCAAAAATACAAGCAGACTTGTCTCAATTCAACTAAAAAAAAAAGTATTTTCACATTTTTTTATTATTATTATTATTATTATTATTATTATTATTATTATTATTATTATTATTATTATTATTATTATTATTATTATTTTGTTTATTACATCTTTTTGCCATAAACAGGACTTGCTGGAACCAATTTTAACAGTTACTTTGATGTGTTTGTTTATATCAGCTCTTTCATTGTTGCAATTGTGTTGTTTTTTGTTGGGTTTTTTTCATGGCAAGAGAGGACACAAGTTACCAGTGTGGATAATAGATGTCGTGTACTTTTTACTTTAATTTAGGGTGAATTCGCTTGGCCTGTGCTTCTCCAGGGACATCATGTTAATGTAGGTAGAGTCAGAGCGGAGCTGCAGAGGAGGCCACGCGGGGCGGGAAGCCACAGGGCGCGACATGACAGGACAAGACAGGAGAACAACAGGTCAGAGCGCGGCACTTTGCCGGGCGGGACGGGACGGGACACGGCATGCTGGGATGTCACAGGACGCGACTGGGACACGCCAGCCCCGGTGTGCTTTTTCCGCTCCTGATTGCTGACTGGAGCTGTTCCGTCCGTTGTGTCTACCTCAGCTTGCCGCCTTTCCGCCGCTTCGACGTGCTGCACAAGAGGACGAGTGACGTCCGCGCTGGTATTCGGTGACCTGTTGTATCCAGCCGGGAGTGAGCGATGGTCTGTTGTTTGAGTGGAGTGTGTATCGCCGTTTGTTTTTCTCAGGGGGTTGTGTTCTCCAGTCTGTGTTTCTCTGGCTGTGACCATGTGCATGCTGATGCAGCTCTGGTCCCCCTGTAGGACAGACACACATGGGTGCCTTGGTTGTTAAACTCAGAGAAGAACTCAGCGAAAGCTCTCTTTGAATGGAGGTAAAATAAAAACAAGTTGTTTTAATTGGCGCCTTCACAACCTGCCGATTACATTTGTTGACAGATACAAGCAAGAAAAAAAAAGACCTCTTCTTTGATACATTTCCTCTGGATATCGAAGGGTTTTGTAGCATTATGGGGGCCACTCTGTTCCCACTTGGTGTAATTTAATTACAGTGGACCTTGGCATGCCCAGGCAGTGCCCACGCAGAGTGGCGGAGAATGCCAGCCGGGAACATCCTGTCTTCGGCGACAGGAACATCAGATGCGACAGATGGCTCATAAATCATGGAGGTGCGTGCACAGTGTCAGTGGGAGGCCTTCCTCTGGAGAACACACTGTGAGCAGGTGGGCAGAGGGAGCATCAGCTCAGCAACACGAGCCCTGGATGCATTTACCGCCGCAACTGGGTAACCGCTTGGTGCCACAGAGGCTGAATCAGGAGGGAAAACATGGAGCGGTGTTTTTATATTGCGGTGACACACAGCTCACTCTCAAGCTGCTTCCTTTGCAGGATTTGTGAATTGTGTTTTTTTTTATAGCCTGTAAAAACTTGGTCAGATTTGTATTGTTTCTGAATTGGGGGGGCTTCAGCTTAAGGCCTTGTGAAAGTCACAGTCTCACTTGCAATGTGCACCATATGGTGGAGTTTGTTCCTCGCAGACTGAGGCTAATTGTTGCAGATCAAAAATCATGTTGCATTTTGCACAACGAATTATTTTCCACAGTTTATTTCTCAGGACATTGTTACGTCTTTGTTTTGTTGTTGTTGTTTTTTTCCATATCCCCTCAAACAAGAACATTGTCTGCTTTTAACTAATGAAAACACTTGAGATTTATTTAGTAAATTCCAGCAAGAATTTAGCTGAAAATCTACTTTGGCACCTCCGAGACTCTCAACCATCTGTTGTTTTTATCCCAACTTAAAGAGATTGACACATGATTTGTTTGTTCCTTTTTGTTGTTTTTCACTATATTATTTTACATGGAGCTGCGCTGATGCTCAGTCACAGCATCAGCTGTGTTGTGCACTCAGGAGAGACATATTTTAAAGAGAAAATTTAATGTCCGTTCTGGAATAATTTTTGTTTATTTAGTGTTTTTCTTGAATAGGTGCACTCGTTAAAATCATGAATTAGTCACGGTGATGCTGCAGGGTGGACTTTGCCAGATTTATTAAGATGAGTCATCAGACAAACCGTTTTCAAAACTCTCCCACGTTGAGAAAAACGATGTAATGCTGACATTAAAGGGACTCGTGCTTTGCTTCGGTTCTCCATCTTCATGCTAAAAAACGCTCGACTTCATGCAGCACCTTTCCCCTCCGCTGCCTTTTATTCATTCCTCATCTCTGAGTTAATTAAGACACCGCGGCATTAATTGATCCTGATGTGCAATTCATTCACAGGAAAAGTAATTTCCTCTTTGATTGCTAACTGCTTTGCCTTCCAATCATCGCTTTGCTCCACGTTCCCTCCCATGAAAGAGTTTCAGTTCTTGCCAGCAGCAGAAGGCAGAACGCACAGGTGACAATACGCTTGCTCACGATGCCCTTTTCTCATCATTCAGGCTTGTTTATTTCTCTTGGAGTCCGCTCGAATGAAGGCCGGACCTTCTGTGAACCCACACAGAGCTTAGAATTAATAGATATCAACTAATTCATCTTTGCTCATTGTTTCATTCGACGTATGTCTAAAATAAGTAACATTTATACATTTACATGTTGTATTACCTCAAAATCCTAATTTAATTGGATCTGTTTGATGATATTTAAATATCCTGTAAATTAAGTACACGATTTAATTTCTGAATATTGTTGCTTGTCTTTGACACCAAGTTGTAAAGGTCATATATTTATTATTTGATATTAAAACAATGTGTTTTTCTTCGTCTCAGGACACTGTGGCATTGTGGTTCACGCTCGTGCCCCCCCAGCGTGAAGGTCCTGGGTGCTTCCTTCTGGTTTCGGGACATTTGTTGCTATGTAGGTCATTCATTTGCAGCAGCTGTATTGTGGTGCCATGGAGAGCAGCTAAAATGATGTTTTTGTTCCAAAACAAATATAGTTTAAGAGCCCGACATCAGCAGCTGGCCGAGAACCAGCCCTGCAGTTATATCATGGTCATTTCATTCCATCAGACGGTAAAAATCTTAGTTATTGTGCCTTTAAGCGAGCAGCACTATGAATATGTATGCGGCGCGGCATGTTAATTATACCCGGGTCAAATAGCATTTGCATACTATTAGTTTTTTTGGGGGGGGGGGACTGAACTTGCTGAGAGGAGAGGTTTCCCAAAAACCTACCATTTCTCTAGTGTCAAATTAGCTGGCAGTAAGTAACGAATAAATTATATTCCAAATGCTTGCATGATGTTTTCAACAGTTCTGGATGCTACGTGTTCTGCAGAACCATCTCAGTTTAACAATTTTCCAGGATCACAGTAGCAAAACAAATCTTAACTGTCTTTGATCTTGGTCTGCAATATACATTTTTACATATTGTCTAAAAAACAACACCCGAACAACCTCGTTATCAGCATCTTCCTGCATGTTTGCTTGAATGTCTCAGTCCAGCCTTGCAACAAAACACTCGTCACGTGTTGGTGAAGACAGACACCGAAAATGTGCAGCGGACCTTCAGGACTGGACGAAATTGGCGTCTGCGCGAAAGAGCATCAAAAAATAAAAAACCTGCCGCTTGAGTCATTTGAGGTTGTAACACCGTTGATGTCCCCCTCTGGCAAAAAGCAGTTTGCGGGCTCTCCATTGTTGTCATTGTGTTACAGCCGCTGTAATTGACTTCTCGGGAAGGTTGCAGCTCTGCCTGACAATGAGGAAAGTGGGCCTCGCCAAAGGTTATCGCGGCACCTGCTTCGGCGGTTGGGTCGCCGTGCAAGAAAGGCAGCAGTCATGAAAAATTAAAGATGATTTCAATTAGTGACGGGGGGTGGGGGT
>JASSRZ010000007.1:7123622-7138563 GCA_032164315.1 Malacoctenus gilli
AATGAAAGCTGGATAAGAAATGGCAGAAATAACACAAACGGGCTCATCATGGGCTGCTCGCTTCACAGAACAACTTGCGTGCTGCAGATTCACCAGATGTCTGAAGGTGCCTTTCATTCGCATGAGAGCACAGGTGCAACTTTTAAGTCCTGCCTTTGAAAGATCTGTGAACGTAGCAGAAGATTTAAAAGTGAAGCCTGAATGCAATTATACCCCTGGCGTGTTTATGTGCAGCGTTTAATTCGGAATAACAGTTTTTCAATGAAATTGTGCATCAGTTTTAGTTGCGACAGCGTTAAAAGTGAAGGTATCGGCCAGTGAATCAGAGGGTAAAGTCTCTTTGTGTTTCATTGGACATCTGGAGATAAGCGTTTCCTTTTAGCAGGTCATTTTGAATATACTTCAGTTAATGCCGGGGGGATTTCACGCTGGAGCAGATTTTGATGCTCAGGTCCGATAAAGATGTGTTCACAGTCGCAGAAAAGACAGATAATTAAATGATAGCCAAGATACGGTATCGTACAGTAGATCATAAAAGGTAAGTGTGGAAATGAACAGATGCAATCTTGATGTACTCTAAATAATAAAACCAACTTCTGGACAAATCCAATTACCTGTGCAACGACAGCACCAATTACAGGTATGGACAACGTTTTTCACTAAGCTTGGTTGACAGAATGCGGAGTTCGGATATTATGAACTTTGTTGAGTTTGAAATTGATGATAAAGATGGTTGATTTCAAAGCGCGTGTGAGGTGAGCATAATAAAACTTTGTTTATGCAGTACCACTTACTGGCATATACTGCTGTGCATTATGGGAGCATCCTGCTTGCGTGGCACTGACCAAGTCGACACTGTTGCTTCATCATCACTTTTTCCTTCCTCTCTCCCTTGACTAGCTCGCTGGCTTGGGTTTCCTGGCCTGCGTGGAACCAGACGTGGGCTAATTAATCCTTGACAATGAGTGGCGCGAGGGGACTGGATGGTCTGGGACAGCGCCACGCGGAGCAACACCCCCCCCCCCCCCCCCACGCCGAAACCCAGCCTGACAGGTCACTGTGTGCCCAGTAAAAGCCACTGCATGCATCCTGGAACCAGCCACAAGATGCACTTGTTTGCGATTATTACGAGATTTATTTGCTGACTGCTCGCCTCGCGCCTAATTGGTGCGGAAGTGAAAGGAGCCACGCTTGGTGGTGTCATTTTTAATTATGCTCGGGCTTTCACCGTTCCTTGTTGTTTCCCCAATAATTCTGGGGGAGGGGGAAAAAAAAGCCTGCAGAGAGGGACAGATTGCAGGCAACAGTCTATGTTCAGTTAGCTGAAAGATGAGAGAGACGAGCTCCAAAGAAGCCTGAAATGTCTGTTGAATCAAATCGCAGCCTCAGCATGTCTGATGGAGGCCAGGCTTTATAATGAATGTTGTATGAACAGGAGCTGAATTGGAGAGCCTGCTAATGTGTTAATGCAGGAGCAAATGGCTTGGCTTCCTCTCGTACGCGGTCCTCTTCATCCATTTTTACAGACATCTCAGTCAGTGTGTTTTCTGACAACTTCTTTTCATGGGAGTTGATTCTCTTTGGATGTCTTTTTTTCCCTCCTTGTTCTAATTACTGTTCCTGTAAAGGTTAGAAACCTGAAAGAGAAGCCTGAAACCTCCTCTGACCGTACAATCACACTAGCTATTTTATACTTGTAGATATCGCAGTTCTATGTTCCAATTCTTCCGTTTCTGTCACTTGCATTTGACCACATTACACGTTCGCAAGTAAAACCAGATCCAAGCTTTGCTTGTGAGAAGGTGCAAAAAAGTGCCATTTTAATGGGAACTTTGTCATTTACAGTTCAAGTGCATCAGAGTAATAAACTGGCTTCCTGTCTGCCAGATAATGTGCTCGTGACAAGATATGTGACTGGTAAACTTCTGTGAGTTCATAAAGGCTGTTTGGAGAGAAGCGCCCTTGTGTTTGGAATGACAAACATGCTTTAATATTAATGTTCTTACTTCGCCCTCAGCTGTTTTTGTCGACAGGAAGAAAAAAACAAATAATCCAGTGTAACACTCTTCCACATCTTGAAATAATAAAACCGAGTGTTGTTCCCGACAGCCGGTCGTCTGGAGGTCTGTCACCTCCGCGTTGGGGAGGATTTCTCTAAGCTTTACTAATGTGCAAAATAAATGCACTAAACCATATTAAAGACGACAAGATTGCTCATATTCTCATTCGTTATCTCTCGCTAGACCCGTACATGTGAACATGCTGGCGCGCGCGCACACACGCACACACACACATACACACAAACACACAAACGCCCACACAGCACCACTGAAAAAGACACCCTGGCAAACACTGTTTACTGATATGCGGATTGGGTTTAAGAGCGGAACAGTGAGCATTTCAATCTACACAGTAAACACTCTTAATTGGATTGTGTGCTTATGTGCTTTGATGTGAATCCTCCAAGGACTGTATATTATTAGGCCTAATTGATTCTGATACATATTTACACAAGTTTGGAGAATTAGCCCGAAACGAATGCGAGCGGTTTCATCATGGATCGAATCGCCGAGCGGCGCGTGACGGCGTTCGCTCCGGACCACCATCGCCGGCCTGTCACGTCAAGGAGGCGTGGCTGTCTCGTCACCACTGTGACGAGACAGCCACGTCTGCATCAACGCGTCAGGGAGATGAGACCGCGCACCTCCTGCTCTTGGCAAATGAGGCCCAAAGGAGACGAGGGCAGCCGGACGAGGATCGACGCCGTCGCCCTGGAGGTGAAGCGGTGATCTCCTCTCAGTGACCTTGGAGGGTTCGTGTCAAGTCATTTCACTTCATCTGAATAAGATAGAAGGCCGCTTTAGTGTCCCTGGATACAGTATGTGAGCCCACACAAGGCCAATGGAGTCGCCGTCATCACAGAGTGCAGTAAACTGCTTTAATCCGTGTGTATTCGCACGTTTGTGTCAACAGGAGCAGAAGCAAAAGTCGCAGCAGATCTCGTCCATCCA
Source organism: Malacoctenus gilli (assembly GCA_032164315.1). Classification (NCBI taxonomy): domain Eukaryota; kingdom Metazoa; phylum Chordata; class Actinopteri; order Blenniiformes; family Labrisomidae; genus Malacoctenus; species Malacoctenus gilli. Next base: position 7,126,634 of record JASSRZ010000007.1, read on the forward strand.
GGACGAACAGACGGTCTTCAAGTCACAGGAGCACTTTAGGTCCGTGGGTGGATGGAGGGTCGCTGCCTCTTTCTCTTCACAGTGACACTGAGTTGGTAAAACAGCACCAGCTCCTCGGCCGAGCCGGCCGGCGTTCACGTCTTTGGCTCCGCATCACCTGCGGTTCGAATCCCATTACTCGTGGCGCCACACTTCAAATAAAGCGCTGGCCTATTAATTACCAAAGTATGGGTTCAGGGTAGAGGTGAACGTGCAATTACAGAATTAAATCAAGCCTCTGTTTAGCTTGTCAGTGCTGACAGAAATAATTTAGGTGAATTATTAAACGCTTCCGCCACTCTCAGAGGCTCCATCGTGGCCCCTCACATGCAGAGACACACACACACATTTGTTGCGACTTACTTGGGGACAAAAACTCCCCCAATTTTCTTCGAAATTTCTGGAAAATTAAAAAGAAGGAGGTGACATTTTTTGTTGCATTACGGCTCAATTTGAACCACTTTCAGTGAACCCCCCCCCCCGTCTTCGGTTGTCCCTGGAGGGAGCACGCTTCCCCCAGGCGGCGCCTTTCGGTCTCCATAAAAACTCAGTCGGAGTCACATCAGGAAGGCATAAGAAGCCCGTTCCAGTTCGATGTTTTGTTCCCTGCTATTCTTGGATGCTTTTTAGCTGTCTTGGATCGTTATCCTGCTGGAGGGCGCATTACCTATGACTGAGACGGAGCTTTGTGACACCGGGCAGTGCGTTTCACTCCGGGAGGCCCTAATATTTTGAAGATTTCACTGCATCGTGCGCAAATTGAAAGCCTTCAGCGAAGCAGTCTCGCAGCCTGACCGAGGCTCATTCATGCCTCATGAGGAGCATGGTGTGTTCTTTCCTTGGAAAGCTTAATTAAGTCAACTATTTAATAAAAAGAAAAGGATGTGACTGGCAAAAAGCTGCAATTTGTCTCTTCTTTCTGTATTTTCACAGCAGAACTGTGACCCGTCAGGATCTATTTTATCAAACTGGAGCGTTTTTTTCTTTTTTTGCAGCTTCATGTATGCTTTCATGTGCTGCACGTGTTCTTTGAACCTTTTCATGAAAGGGGTCAAACTTAATGAGATTAGAATAAATTCACGGTGGATGTGGTTATCGTGCAGAAAATTGTGTATCGTTATCCTTCCTTTAGGTCCAGTTAATTAGAAGTTTTAATTAGCAAGCGAGAAGATTATTTGATCATATGGGAAAGCAATATAGATGATGTATGAATTCCACATGAAGGTTAGTGTGGGGATTTGGTGCTGGGTGAGAAAGAACACGGAATAAGTCTTCATAATATTCCGATTAAAAACAGTTTGCATTCTTTACACAGTCCTCTTTGGATGTGTTCTTTCTCTAATCAGACGGAAAGAAAAATATCCAAATTGCTCTTTTTTTGGTTTCCGACCGATCATTTCCGGCAATGAAGCCCTTTGCACGCTGCTGACAGGGCCCGGTGGTGCCTGAGCGTTGGTCTCTATGACAACCAGCTGTCTGTAATCAGCCAATCAAGCCCGCGAGAGGCTTGACTCTTGACTTTGTCGGCCGTCTGCGTGGCTGCAGACGAACTTCAGCGTGAAGTTTTTGCTGACATGGCTGCAGGAATGCGAGCGTTTGTGGTGGTTTCTCTCAGGTACTTTGAACGTTCGGTTGAAGAGAAAAGAAACGCTGTTGACGTTGCTGCGAGCTGTGCTGCTTGGGTTCCTTTTTTCTTGATTTTTCTTTCCTCCTCCTTTGCAGCACTGCTGTGCTCCACTCGGTGTCAGCTGGAGGTGTTTATTGTGCTAAAACAGCAAGAGGTAGGTTCTGCTCTTTGATTGATGTCGCTGCTTTCTCATAATTACCAATTAGTGGGTATATTTGACGTTTGAAAACAATGCAGCAGCAAACGGTGCCCTGCGATGATTTAATCATGTTTGTGCTGCGGCTCTGTCGCAGCTCGTGCAGCGGCGCTGGGTTTGGACTATCCTGGCGCGCACGGAGCCCCTGATCTGCTTGGACCGGCTCCTTATGAGATGCAACTTCAACCCGACAATGGCAATGATCCTGGTTTGGCTGAACCTCAACTGATCATGGCCTACTACAGTCCACCTCAGCCGGTGATGGGCCCCTCCGACAGCACCATGTATTATCAAGCCCACCCGAGCACGTTTGAGGGATACCCTCCTTACCTCCCTCCTTATGAGCCGTATTATAGTCCGTACACCGCAGACCAAGTGCTGGGCCTTCCCGGAGGACAGCCGGCCGTCGACCACGTCTCGGCTTTCGAGGAGATCCGGCAGGTCCCCCCTCCAGCACTGACTGAAGCCCCTGGCTGGCCCGACCTTGTGAACGGGGACCCTCGAAATCACAACCCACCACTGCCATTTGTCAACAGTAATCACGGCCCGGTTGTTCACGACTCTGCCCCGAATGGACATGCCGTGACTCACGGGGGGATCCCGCAGCCCCAGAGCAGGAATGACAAAACCTACCAGAGGGGTCTGAGCAGCGACAGCCACGGAGGAGAAGCCCCTGTTCTCGGTTCGTTTGAATTCATCAAGGTCCAAGGCACGATCAGGAATCGACCGGCTTCGATAGGAAGAAGGCCCAGATTCCCAAGTCACCTCGCTCAGTATCTACAGAAGAACCTCAGTGCCAGGCCGTTTGCGAGGGGCAACCCCATCCTCCGACACCTGAGTAAACCCAAACCAGGTCCAGTTCGGAAAGAGTGGTGAGCTCGTGAGTCTCTTGTTATACCGTGTCAAACGGCATGATTGCAAGTGGAATATAACTACAGAAATAATGTGCAAATTATGTGTACAAACTCTTGCTCTGTATCTTTCCCACTTGTAACTCAAAAACAAGTCGCGGTTATACTTCTGAACATAAAAATCTGAAAAGGAGATACTTCTCACTGCCTCTTCCTCTTTTTTTCCCCTCCACCCTGGCTTCAACATACATGACTAACTGGGGTCTGGATGTTACCAGAGTGCCATCTGTTGGTTCTTATGCTTAGAGATGCTTTTGGCTTGCATTGTCCCACACAGGTGCTGCTCAACAGAAGGTCAGCCTTTGACAAATCCAATAATCTGCTTACAATCTGTTGTTTGTAAGTACTACTAGTGGCTATGCTAATTTTCCTAATAGCCTTGGTTCCACAGTGATTGTTTCAGCAGTGGTCGGGAGGGTGCAGGCGAGGAAAGTGATTGTTTGAAATGCAGTTCTAAATTTTGACGGACTCAATATTTCAGATACTATTAGAATTACCTCTCCTGGTAAAATTACATTTTATATATATATGTTGGAACAAAATAAAGATTTAGAATTCAGGCCCGACTTTGATTCTTCTGCGAGAGCGTGAACGAGCGAGGTGGTGGGCGGGTGAGGTTATTCATTGATCGACCCATAAATCAATCAATCAGGGGGCGTGAGAGTGAGCCGGTCATGAGCGCTCATCCAGAACATGAATAAGGAAATAAGTGACAGCTCAAAGTAAAGCAATCGACTATTTATGAGGAGCAGAAAGGAAAGCGACAGCGACCGTTCATCATGGGCGATGTCAGGCTGGCCTGGGCAAAGCGGCACTTTTCAGCGGCGGCGGCGTTCAGTCTGACACGCATCAGGACACTTCAGGCGAAATTCAGAAGCACAAATTTAATGGAGATGCTTTCGTATTGCAGGATTGACTCAGATTTTACTTATTACACACACTCTTTGATACTCTGCATTTTATTCCTAAAGACCCGATTGGTCTTCCTGCATTAGTTTACACGAGGACGTCCAAAGTAGTAAAACCAAAGGAAATCAACAATGTGTAAACGAGTGATTTTCAGTTTGGTTCTGGATTGTTGGCAGCTTCAAAGTAAACATCCTTTAAGCGTTGCTACAAATTCACCTAAATCTCCGAGTGTGTGTCCTCTTTCTTTAATACAGCTTGAAATTTTCAGCAAAAGTCTAGGAAAAACTAACAAACAGCGATCTCGGTTCACTGCACGTTTCCTCTGAGTGAAACACCAATTTACAGCATGTGCTGCAGTTTAAAGACTTGACTTTGCTGATTTTATCTGCTGCTGGACAAGTTTCACAGCCCAAACGTGCGTTTTCCATCTGTTTGACTGTTGTGACATTGCGAGATGTTACAACCTCCAGTGAGCACCTCCTTGACGATCTCAGAGGCAAAACAACTGCTGATTGCTGACTTCTGTTTTGTGTTTCCTCTTTTTTTTTCTCGTGTTCTGTGCCTGAGAACTGTTTTGTTTTGCGCTAATGAACTCCCACACCATTACTCACCGACTTTACCAGCACTGATGTTGGAAGAGGTTTTTGTCTGCAAACTACAGTGTTAAGAAAGTAACCGCAGAGCTTTAAGAATGGGCCGCATGGCTGAAAAAATGTGCACCCATTAAGACGACGCATTTATCCTGAACAATGCGAACCTTTGGTGGGGTTTTTTTAAAAAGTGGCAGATGAAACGGTCGACTGTTATCATTTTAGCAGGTCTGTTGGGCACATTTAGCAACGAGCAGCAGCAGCAGCACACAACACTGTCGACTGCACAAACGCGAGCCACATCAGCAGTTGTTGCCCTCGGGTTCCCGCCGGTCGTTTTTGTTTTATCTTTGAACGAGGCTTCGAGTCCTCTGGTTTCATACGCCGGCGCCGCCTGTGCGCAGGCATCTTCAAGCGAGTCTAACAAAATGGTCAAAGGACCCATTTAGTTTTTATTTCAGCTGGTCCACAGACTGACACACCATAAAAGTTTATTGAGCCTTTGGGGAGAGTTGTACAACTCCACTTTACTGCGCGCGTTGTTGGCTTTGGGCGACTGAGCTTTACAAGTGTTTTCGCCCCCAAAAAACCCCCCTAAAATCCTGAGGTATAGATATGAACTATTAACATGCACATTGTTGATGCAGCGACGCAGCCGAAAGCAAACGCCACTTTGAATGTCTTTCTCTAGTGACAAACAGATGTTTGTATATTCAGTGGATTGTTATTTTTTGGGGGGGAGGTCGTCAGATGTTGCCGAAACCACACAGGATGTATTAACTTACACAACCTGTTCACTGATTAAGTGTTGCGAAAGCTTCCTGCGTAATTTTCCTGCAGAACGTCAGTTCATCAGGCCTGCAAATGTGGAAAAAAACCAGTTCATAGCTTGAGAGACTTGCACTGCAAGATCCTGTTTTATCTTTTCAATTTAGGATCAACAGGTTGCATTCCTTTGCATTCTTGTTTTTAAATGAACTATCTGTGCTTATCTTAAAAAATTGCCAAATTCGCTTGCATGCGCGATAGACAGGTGACCTGTCCCAGGTGAGCCCGTCTTGCACCCCAGGGTGAGCTGGGATTTTCTCCAACATTACAGGAGGCGAAAACAACTTGAAATCCAAAGTATTCTGTTTGAGGGGAAAACCAAGAAACAACCTTAAATATTCAGAATAAATGTGAAAAATTACCAGATGATAAAAGAAATTTTAAAAAGCATCTGTTGTGTTCGGTTAAAATAAACTGCTTTTTTTGCTCAGCTTCAGTCTGTTGCTCTTGTGTCCAGTTCAGATGTGGTGAACCATCTCTCACAGTCCAGCTAAATCAGACGTGACTATATATGTACTGCCCCCCCCCCCACTTTAATTTTCCTAACGAGCCACCGAGTGTTTTCATCAAACCTCTGCTAGGTCATGAGTATGTTACAAAGTGTACGGCCGGACACTCTGCTTTACAGCTCTGCTGATCGTCCTCTTTTTACAGGAGCCCGGAGAATATGGCGGCTTGTAACGTGTGTATTTCCTTCTGGTGTTTCTCCTCCTCTCGCCATTGTTGTCCCACGCGCGGCGCTCAGTGAGCCCACTGCAGCCTGCCAGCACATCTGACCTGTGGTAAGGGGGAAATCAATAGTCAATTCCATTTTGCAGCCAGCGTGTGACAGGTACTAGATAGGAGTGGATTGGGTGCATGTAAGGAGCAGGAGCGTGAGTCAGAACTTGTCTGACCCCCCCCCCCGCCCCCTGCCTCCCTCCCTCCCCTTCCTCCCCTCCCTCCCTCCCTCCCATGCGCCCACGTTGGGTTTCGCAGGCTTAAATAACCCACATCCTCCTGGTGGATGGAGCAAACATGAGAGGCCACAGTCTTTAGTGTGCAACACCTCAGGGGTTCCGTAGATACACTTAAGTTGCATTGATAAGATTGTGCTTCTGTGGCAAGGAGCTTGTGAGTGCAACTGAAATTTGCTTTGCATTTCTTCAAGACGGTCGACTCTGCTTGTGTGGATGACGTGCGTGTCTTGTTCGAATGCTAAACTTTCTCACTCAGTATCCATCTGATTATCCATCGCAGATATGGAAATTGAGGATTTTGTCCAATGATGCGCTGGTTTCCAAATTGCACCATATTGGTACCCGCTGGACAGTCGTCCTCTGGACCTACTTCGTGTCAGTCCTTTCCAGAGGACGAATCCTTTCCCATTAGTAATGAAATCACTGTTTACTGTTCACTCGTTGGATTAGTGGTATGCAAGTTTCTGCAAAGAAAACAAGGAAAAAGGATCCGTGCGATTGCTCTTGTATGATCGTCCTCACCTTAATGACGCCTGTCCATTTTCAATTCGGAGCACATGTTGTTGTAGCGTTGGACACAGCTGAGCTGCCACCTTTAGTCTAATGTGTGATTGATCGACTCATTAAGGATTAGTTAGCGAGAGGAATTTGCACTGTAGTGTTGATGTTTGTTTGGTTTTCAAAGCAAAATTGATTATGTCGTGATTATGTCCAGCAGAGGGAGTGCAGACAAACTATAAACGTGCTAAGGTAAGCGTGTTTTGCAAGCGCAACACTGGTATTTATTTTGGGCGCAATCCACATTATATTTCACACGACTCAACTTTGTATCCAGACTCTGTCTTTGGGAAACGTTGACCTTGACTGTCATGTCAACACTGTAGGAAAAACGAGCTTTTATGATTATTTTTTTAAGAATATAAATATTCATCGCTTTCCTCTGTGGCCTCAAAAGTTGTGATTGCCCTGTATTTTTCCACAAATGTCTTCTTGGAGGCGCTTAGTTCAATCATCTACCAGTTTCTGACACTGGCTCACATAAATTATTTGCTGCATTTTTTTTAAACAAGTAAAATATTTATTGCTTCATTCTTGCATTGCCAGTGTTACCCCCCCCCCCCCCACCCCTCCACTGAATTGTAATTAAAACGAGGCTTCGACCGGGTCAATGCGTAACCCCTCTATTTCCCTCTACTTGTGCAGCTCCTTCGTAAGCTTCACTCGGGTGCTTCGGGATCATTATCCCATTGAGGGGTCCTCCTCTCGCTCAACCTTCCAGCAGATGGCCTTATCTTCAAGAGCCCCTTCAACTGGATGCCGGATTCGCGGTGGAATCAGTGAGGGCGAGCTGCCCGGCCCGGCGGCAGCGGAGCAAGCCCGAAACCACCGCGGCGCTTCGGTCACGCTTCATACTTTCTGCTTCACAGTTGGAAGGGACGTTTGTCCCCCGGAAAACGCTCCTTTAGCCCGCGCCAAATGTGTCTGCTGCTGCCAAGTCAGCTCACCTTTGATTTATCTGTTAATTCCAACAGGACTGGCCTCTGCTTCCTGCAGTTGCACATTTGTTTTTTAATAATCCCTTTTCATTTTTGGATATTTTCTTCAAGGAAAGAAAGATGTCCTTGATAATACAATTAGAAGTGAACTCTCTTGTGTCTTTCTAGGTGTAGTATACTGATTTTTGGTTTGTTGGACTGTGTAAATCAGAGGGCGACTCATCGTCGAACGTGAGCCTGAGCGGGAGCCCTGATTGCAACACGTTTGATTGCACTTAACCGCGGCGACTCTCCGCAGCGGCGGCGAGCGACAAGCCGACACATCCAGCGGTGACTAATTTGAGGTTAGTCACATCTCTAATGTGAATAAGAATCTAAAGAGGAGACAGCGTTCCATTAAGTACAGTACAAGAAGCATAATCAAACCCGGCAAAGCTTCATCAGTTCGACTTAGCTTCGGGGCCCTCAGCTAATTTTACTGCTCACTGAAACGTAGCATGTAATACCCAGTGGATGGAGAGCGCTACGTTCATTACTGCTGATTAGGAAAAAAAGATCAAGCAAAATATGTCAACTCATGATAACCAGTTAATGTATTTTTAATTAGTGCCTGCTTTTCTTTCCTCCCGCTGATTCCCGTTCAAGAACCGACCGCTGCGCACGTTCGATTCCTCCTCCAGCGGCCTCTTGATTAACAGTTAGCTCCCATTATGCTGTTGAGGGCGGCGGAGTGACCGAGCAGGGATGCAGCTGCTGGATTAAAAGTTGAGTGGGTGAGCGCACCGGCTCGCCTGGCGCACCGGCTGAAACGAGGCCCCAGCAGCCGCAGAATCATTTTACCATTTAATAAGCTAATAAACCTGATATGGCAACTAGTTTCGAGTGCCCTTGGGGGGTGAGGGTGGGGGGGTCAAGGCACAGTTTACAATCCCATTTAAGGGCGTGTTCTATTATCATGCTGACAAAGGCTCAGACGGGCTCACGGACGGATATGACAGTTTTCTTGAAGCAGCCTCGGTGATACAGCAGATCAGCACATCTGCTACCGGCGAGGTCGTTCTCGGCTCAGGAGGGGTCAACATGAAGGGGAATCACCTCCCTCTTATGAGAGAACCTGCCTCCTGGAGGCATTTTAAAGGGGCCCCTGACAGCCGCCATAATGTCTCTTTGTGGTGGAAGTGGTAAAGCGGATTAACACCTTCATACCCTCCTTTTGATAACCAGGAATAAAAGTAGCTAAAAATACTTGCATCGCTGAAAGTGAGTACTGTCTTTGGTACTTGGATATTTTTTGGATTATCTTCTCAAGCGTGTAATTTCACTCGACGACTTCCAAGCTGTAATTAATTTCACTGCTCCTGAAACTGGCAGCGTGGATGATCTGACCTTTTGCTCTGCGTTTTTGTGTCCAGCAGAGTTAAACTTTCACCAGAGAAATCTTGCTTTAAACCCACATTTGTGATGAAACGATTCGCAAAACTTTCACTTTTACATCCTGAATTTGTTCGATAAATGTGCTAAATTTGAATTCAATGTGCTTAAAAAATCCGTTTTACTGAATCGAGTTACTGCCATAGAGAGATTCAGGTACTCTAACATTATTCTGTGAAAATGTGACTTGACTTTGCTGTAAAGTAAGTTTGTTGTGGAATTTCTTGTTGAAAATTCAAATTTTAAGGTATAAAAGCAACAAAGTGTGAAAGCAGCATTTTTCAGCAGTTCTGTTTTGGTTAAGATGCAGCTGCGTTCCAGTACAAATTTGCTGAATTACTCAACAATGGTCGAGCCCTGAATACGCCCCCCTCCACACACACACACACCCGTTGTTCCCCTCCTGCTGTGGGCCCCCGTCAGTCACATGTATCTTCCTGAAAATTAGTGAAGTTTCTATAAATCGCAAAAACAAGGATGTTGCTGCTGCTGCTGCTGCCGCTGTTGCTGCTGCCGCTTGGCGAACGCGTGCGCGAGTCCTCCAATCTGAGCCGCTTTGAGCCTCACCGTTTCATCTGGCGCTATCAGGGCCGATGAGAGCCTCTTGTCTTTCTAGGTCTGCTGCAGCTGCTGTGTGGTGAGTGGCAAGCCTCTCTGATGGCTCTCCTTTATCTTCACATCAAGCGATTTGCTGCTCCTTTCATTTTGATACTCGTGCCAGATTGGAAAGGGAAACTTCACCAAACTTTTTCTTTCTCTTTTTCTTTTTTTGCTTCACTCTTCTCTATGACACAGTTTCAAACAAGGTAGCTGCAACTTTTAAATCAGTGATCCAAGTCCTTCAATTAATTTATTTCCACACATAAAGGATTAGGTGGATTATAAAGGGCGCTGTCTTGTGCACACTTTATGTGCCTTTTGTCAAACTTTTTGAATTTGGTACACAAAAAATACAACATTTTGGCAAGAATGTATTTGTTTTCATTCCACTTGACAATTAGTAGCATATTACAAAAAATACATTTTACTGAGAAATGGCTTTTGAGGATGCCCAAAGAAATTTTACAGACAAGTTTTAAAATACAAAAGTCAGCAAAACTACCCTCAAACAGTACAACAGTTTGATGAGATTACTCTTATTACCGAGGCTCTGAAAGTATAAAATTGTTCCTTAAGAAAACTCCATAAAAAAGTTTATTGATCCCTTTAAAGTAAAACTTTGAGGTGTTTAGTTTTTTGTCAACAGGTTGATGTCTGTGTAATTTGGGTTTGGTGTTCTTGAAGATTTCTATCAATATCTAGAGATGATCTTTTGATGGTAGTAGAAGTTGTGTTCGCCTGTCAGGAGTTGGAAAACCTGTGGGTGTTCTGTTTAATGTGGAGAGGAAATGAAACTGATTGCCTTTTGGTTTTTAGGGAGTTTTAGAAGTGCTGACACGAAATGCCTCAAAGTCTGTGGACATGGGAACAAGAGAACAGTATTAAAAATCCATTTGGGTCAAATAATCGTTTGACTTCTTCGAAAACGGAATATTTAGAGCAAAATTCTTGGTGTGCGAGCTCAAAGAAAAGGGGAAACTGTGGTAAGTTTGTGATTACGCTCTGTTTGAAGGATGTTGCCAAATCCTGAAAGTGGCCGTTTTGTAACAGCAACGGGAAAAGGCAGCGTGCAGGCTGTCGAGCCAACATCTCCTTACTCACAGCGACGTGACTCACTGAGGCACGAATCCAGCTAATGTATCTACACGTTAGGAACATGACTGGCCGATAAAAAAAAGGAAACTAATCAGAGTTTGTTGCCGTCTGTATTTTAAGGATGTCTCTTTGCGTTTGTTGACAAAAAAAGGCACTCTAAGTTTAATTTTCTTCCTGTGCCCCCCTCCTCCTTTCGATTCCTCTATTGCCTTTTGTCAGAGCCACAGGCAATTACCTATTAGTGGTAAGCAGAAATCCTTAAAAAGGAAAGCAGGGCGAATGGAGGCCTTTTTGCAAGCTGCTGATAAGAAACGGGGCGAATTTCCATTTCTCTCTCTCATTAAGAACCTCAGACTTCACCAAATAGTCCGACTGAGGACAAGGATCTGACAGTTTGAGTGATAGTTACAAATTATTCAAATTATAAGGAATACTTCCTCATCCCATGAGGCTCTGGGCAATTTGTCAGTCTAGACCTTCATTTTCTGCCCAAAGGTAACATTTTATTCCAAACCATCCCCAGACTTAGAAGAGACTCAACGACCAGAAATCTAATTTAAAAACATTCAAATCTGTGTCTTCAACAACAATCATGAGTTGACTTCCTCTTTTTTGTCATTTCGCTGTGAATCCTACCTGTAAGGAACACTTTGTCACTCGACTCAGACATGTAATATCAGGAAGTTTCTCAATGCTGCGGGCTCACGCACTGCTTCCAATGTTTGTGCCTGTATGTGTGAGTATGTCACATGTAGTGTATGTGTGTGGTGTGTGTGTGGCAGTGTGAAATGCATCTCTGATGGAGGAATCAATAAGGGTCATCTCCCACACTGTCAGATAACACACACGGGCGATCCTCCCCATCCAGTGTTTAGTCGCGTTTAATGATTATACATTTAGCCTTTAATGATGTTATCTGTTAGAGTTATTGGTGTCACAAAGTAATGCATCGTGAGATTGATTTGCTGTTGGAGGAAAAAGGAGATTTATAGTACTGGAGTGCCGTCCTGATATCGCAGATAGAATACAGCGCTTTTTAGGCCTATTGTTTGTTGATTAGCTATAGTAGTGATTTTCTTTTTCAAGGTCTTTACCTTCGAGTGCCATCAAACAGATAAAAATGTCTATATCACCCCGCGGACAGATGGGATATGGACCTTTAAAAAGTCAAGTGTCTGAAAGTTGTAATTTCGCTGAAACACTCTTTCCATGTCTTGAATTACATCCAATCACCTTCGATTCGCTGTTT